>JAEMWC010000624.1:490000-535669 GCA_016490735.1 Pachyseris speciosa | reverse complement strand
TTTTGAATTGTAATTATTGAAGAATATTTTTTTGATTGTTTTTTTGTTTTTAATATGACAAGATTTTCCTGCCATTGTGTAGTTACGTCCTGTCTTACATATGTTACAGTACCATTCTTTATTTAGCATATAGGTAGTCTTGTGTTTTTTTCTTTCCTCATCACTGAGAACTCTAGGCCTTCCCCGACCTCTCTTGACATTTTGATTCTCCATATATAATCTATATATTTTATTTTTAAATCAATTTAATTTTCTTTTAAATCTTTCCTTCTTGATAAGTATAATTTGCTTTCTTCTAAGTGTTTAGTTATTTCATGAATCAAGTCTTCGAAACAATTGCTCATGAGGTATTTGCATTTGTTTTTCTCATACATTAGCTTCATATTAGACTGTTTGTCTGACACTTTATACACACCTGTTGGGCTTTTAAATTCAAGACAAAGAGCATTGTATTTTCTTGTGGGATTCAACAGCATTAAATCACATTGTCCAGCCATATATCCTTTCTTATAACTTCTGATTCGCATGTTTGAGCTTATTTGATTTTCACCTAATCCCGCCACCATTAAAGCATCTTCATATTTTTTTCTGATGAATGATACAATCTTGCAGTGCAGATCATTTTCACTTTCAATCATCAGCATGTTATTACTTCTATCATTGAACTGATTGTAATACCCTGTTTTCTGATTGATGGCAACACTTTAGATGTAACCCAATGTTTGAATTTTATGGCTTCTTGTTTTTTGAAGACAGTATAAGGGAATAAAATCCTGATTCATTTATAAAAAAACATTTATAAGACTGTTTGACCTGATGGACACTTTCGGTCCCTCTGCTTCCGACCTGATGGACACTTTCGGTCCCTCTGCTATTCGTCATTATTTTGAGGTCTATCAAGATTTTATCATCAGGTACAACATAATTTCTAACCGCTCTTTGTGGATTTTTATAGTCAAGAATTTTGGCTATATCTCTTCCTCTGAACCAAACGTTATTTTTATCATCAACATAACAGTCTATTGACACATCTAATTCTTTGTTATCGTAGGAATATTTTTGCATTTGTATATTATATTATAATAATTTATTTTTTAATTCATTTTCGACCTGTGTTTAAATATAGTCAGGAATAATAATATTCTTGGCTACATATAATAGCAAACAACAGATATACTGTAGGGTCTACTCACATATATGTTAGATAATTTTCTCTTTATAATATGTCTTTTAAATCCTTGAACGGGATCCAACTGTTAAATTCGTCACTGTAACCCTTCCACTTCACCAAAGCTTGTTTCTTCTTGTAATCTCTGCGAATGACTTTATCAATACGGAATACATCCTGTCTGGCTTTCAATAATTCAGCTTCATAAAAACTCCCTTTTATTTCTTCATCGTTGAGATCTTTTAGTTTGTAAGTGACTGGATTAGTGTATTGGATCTTATCAACTGTAAATACTTCTTCAGTCCAATTTGGTGTATAGCCCTTGTCGAACACATTCCGTTTATACTTGGATATTCGGACCTTGTCACCTATTTTAAATTTTGGTTTCTGTTTTAATGTTTTCATATCACCATACAAATTGAAGTAAACAGTTCCTTCATTCCTCTTATCAGATGCTTCAACGGGTGTCATCTTTGTGCTTGAATGTTTGGTATTATTATACTGTTTCACTAATTTTGGTAACATGTCTAAATACTGTGTATTACCTTGAACAGTGAACTGCTTCCACATTTTGGATTTAATTGTCCTATTCCATCTTTCAACTACTGATGATTTCTCTTCATTCTCAGTTGAGTACATCTGTACACTATGTTTCTCTAGCAAGTCCTTCAAGTGTTTGTTGTAAAACTCTTTTCCCTTGTCGACCCATAAATACTGTGGTTTTCTACCTTCCTTGAATATTGATTTGAATGCTTCAGTGACAGATTCACCTTTCTTATCCTTCAATGGGACAATCCAACCATATTTGCTGAAGACATCAATAACCATAAGAAGATATCGATAACCTTTATTCCATTTACTGAACTGTTGCATTTCAACTAGATCACTTGCCCATATTTCATCAATTTTATTTACAATCACACGCCGCCGAGTGAAATTTCGTTTTATGGGTGCATGTAATTCATCAGCTAGTTTTTCTTGCCAGTTTTCTTCACTCGACGGCTTTTTCCGTTTTTTGAAACACCGAGACCAAGTTTCTGTTTTTTGTCGATTAAGAATCTAGCTGTTTGACCCCATTTTGGCATCTCACCATATGGTATTTGATCTAGTGACTCGACCATTGTTCTATCACAATCGCCTTTATTTTTTCCCATATCATAACAAATATCGTGGTAAGCTGCTATTTCATCCACCTTATTGTAAGGTTGTACATTCCATTTCAAGACCTCGCCAGTATTTGGATCATATTCCAACTGCTCATGCAATGGATTGTATGGTCCCATATATTTATACTTACTTGGAGTCCAACCTGCTTTTGGTTTAGGAAGCTTGCCAATTACCTTATGGATATCAATCGCGCCTCCCATTTTATTGATTTTAGCTACCCATTTTTGTATATCTTCTGGTTTTGCATACATGATATCTCCAAGCAATGAGCCACCACGTGTATAATCAACTCCAGCAATATCTGTTTTATACATTTTTTTCTTGTCAGAGCGTTTGGGTCTAATAGCAGTGCTCAATTGCATTAAGCCTTCTTTACCAACCTTTGTGATTGCAGGCTTTGCGAGGGAAAGTCCTTTGTCAATTAATTTCTTTTGCAGCTTTGGATTTCTCATTGCTTCAGAAGCATAATATCTTCCCATTTCTACACCTTTTTTTGCTAAATAAGGGACTCCATGTTCTAAGAATCCTGTTAGCGCCATATCTGCGGCTGAATCTAGTATGCCCGCCCCTTCAGACGGGCTATTCAGTTTCCCCGATTTCTGACAAATTTAGTCTTTGTGATTCCACATTCAGCACACTTGCATTTCATCACAGTTCGACAATTTTTTGTCTTTTGATATCTTTCACTTCCTGGTACACACTCAGTCTGCTTCTTCTGTTTCACACAATATGATTTTACCATTATACCATTAAGTTAGATATTTTTGAAGTAGTCTATGATGAATCTGTGATTGACTCTTGTGTCTGTTGGATCAAATTCAGCATTATGTATTGTATTAAGAATGGATCTGCCTTTTTGTCTCTCAAGAAGATAGTACAAACACCAATATCCACATAATACTGATTCCCTTTCTTGTATCTCATCACCAGAGTATTCAAGTTGTTTACCGCTTGCAGCCATGTATTTCTGTACTTCTGTTGGCATCATTAAACCGAAAGAGTCGAAGTATTCACAGTATTTATCATTTTTGAAATTCCTATAACAAACCCAGTGAGTACCAGGTCCAATTTTGGAATCAAGATTGACTATCCCACATTCATTCTTTTTTATTTGTCTCGGCATATTGTCTCTTGAAAATACTCCTCTAAAATGTTTTATTCCAAGTTGTTTAACCCAATTGATTAAATCAAAGTTGGATAAGGGTTTATTTACAAAATGGTTCCTAGTATGGGGATTGAATTGAATGGACTGTTTTTGCCCAGTAGAAGTCCTTTTCCTTTGGTTTTTCTTTTTTTTTTTCATTCCATGCCTATTGGGTTATCCCATGTACCAAAAACAGGAGGGGATTGCCATGGAATCATAGCATGTTTCCCACCACTTTTATTTTTGCAATGGAATCTGGAACATGAACAGGTAATGACCGTCTTGGACGGCTGCTTTCAACATGCAAACCTTTTCCAGTTAATTTTCTAATTGCTTCTATGGCTAAAGGAATACCAATGCTTGCAAGAATTGACGCAATCCCCCGTCCAGTCTGCGCTTTTGTGGGTCTGATAACAACATCACCACCAGACTGCAATTTGCTCATTATCTGTGATAGCTGTCCTTTTGTGAGCAAGTTACCTAAGCTCAGTAATTGAGGCAGATTATTATTAGGAATCATAAAACCACCTTTTTGTCCACTTCCTTTCTTGCTGCCAAATAATTTGTCAATACCAAGACTGCCAAGTTGACTTATTGCACCTGTAGCCAACGCTGGGATAGCTTTTGATGCAGCTCTGGCAGCATAAGGCAGAAGTTTAGTTCCAAGTGAAAAAAGACTGGACCAAAGAGAGCCTCCTTCTTGGACTGATTTTCTGATCTGTGCTTTGGATATCTTTACATCAGCACCTGTTCCATTTCTCTGTGCTTTGGCTAATTTTTTTATCTGTGTTTTTGTCAACATCATTTGATCACCTCCAGTGAGATCTCCAACTCTAAGTCTCAATGTTACCGGTGAATTTGTTTGTATAGCTTTTGCAAGCCTTTCCTTCTGACTTCCTGAAAGTCTTACTCCATGAGGATGATAAGTAGTCATATAATATATGTTTATACTAAATTGTATTTAATATAAAACAATCATTTAATTTATTTAATTATTTAATTTACATTGATCTCAGAATTAATTTTCCATCAGTCTTTCTCATCTCAATATCCTGCTCATAGAGGACCAGTGCATACACACTGTAATCAGCATTTGTTGCAGCACTCAAAGTGTATTTGAAAGTCAGTTTTGTCATTCCATCTTTAATATCCTGTTTCTGTTTTGTCAGATCGAAATAAACAAAAGGGAATATTGTACCGAAATTGCCCCTGTTGAGAAGGGTACTTTCACTGAAATCGTTTACAGCTTGAACATATTTCAAAACATCTCTAAATACTCTTGTTGGTTCTGTTGATGGTTTATAACGAAGCTCTGGATAATCATTTCCATTGCCAACTTCAAGATAACAATCAGTCAAAGTTCGGTTATTTGCAACTGAGAATGTGTTGTACAAGAATTTATTGGCTGTCTGAGATGCATCACTTGCATCATTGATGATGAATACAAAGACATGTCTGGGTTTGTTTATTGCTGTGGAAATACGGAAATTGGCAGTCTGTTGTCTTGTTGAATTGCCTCTCTCAACCAGTTCTCTCATGTAAGTCCACTTTCTGTTGTCAAGATACTTGCTCATGTATAAGGACTTTCCCGTAGAATTAAAAATAATACGAGGAATAATTAGCTGGAATTTAGTTAGTACCACACGACATTCATCAGTAGCTTGCCAAATCATATTGTCATCACTCTCAAGTGTCAATTTCACCTCTATTTTTGAGTTAGGCATGAGTTCATCCCAAAAGCTCTTGAAAAAACCGTATCTGTTCAATGCTATCTCTGCATTTACTTCACCACCATCATTAAGCAAAGCTTTACGATCTGAGAATCCTTTGTTATAAGCAGCTTGTGCCACTCTGTTTTCAGCACCTCTGCTGGTGTCAAGATAGAAGAACTCATTGGTTCCCTGACTTACAACATAACCCTGTGAATACTCAAGCAATGACTTAATATTTGTGGCCTGGTTAGCGTCTCGGCATTCATAAACATCAAGACCATTCATTTTCACATTAATAGTGTTTAATAAGAGCGTGAACTGAATTAACAATACCATTTCGATCTGCAGCAGCAATGTTAGCTCCATCTGCAAGCTTATTTTCTTTGAAAATAACATTAAAACGGGCATTATACCAGTCAAATGGTGTAGTCTCTCCACTGTTATCAACAACGAAACGGTAACCTGTTTTCTCTGATGAGCATTGTTTGCTACTACAGTATTAAGTGCTGTCTCTAGTTCGAACACTACATCTTCATATCTTTCGATATATTTTGAGTCACGATAGTTTGACATATATTATTGTGTTAGATAAAAGTTATTTTATTTTACGCGGTCGGCCTCTCTTTCTTTTGATTAAACCACCAGTCTGGCTCGCACTCTCAGTTCCACTCTTTCTCTTTTTCAAAAGTTCTATGATTTTGTCGCCAGCTTTTTTGCCAGCATGTTCACCAATTGTTGTTGCTGCTTTTTTTCCAGCTGTTTTGATCATATCAGTCACAATACCTTCACCATGTTGTTCATATTTTTTAAACTCAAACCGTTTCATATACTATTAGGTTTTATAATTCTGTCTCTCTCAAGAATAACTCAATATACCAATCTATCCCATTCAAATCGACTGGAGCTCCAGAAGAGTCTGTGACATAAAAGCGTATTGAGCTGATATTATGTGTTGAGACTGGATTCCATGAAAGAAAACGAGGTTTGTAAGTGAAAGGTAAACTTCTAACGAGATTTGTGACAGGAATAACAGCGATTGTATTTGTGCTATTTCCATCAACAATGCTATCTGTCACCAAATCACAATTGATATAAATTTCATCTACTCCTCTTGTAATATCAGGTAGATTTGTTCCATATTCTGTGGCTGGAACTAATTTTGAATCGAAACCGATAAGTTTTCTGAAATCATTATTTCTCAGATCCACTCGATAGTTTTCATCAAGTTCAATCAAAATGCGATATGTTGACAAAACGAAATACATGTTAATACCATACTTGAATTTTGATTTGTCTGTTTCAGATGGATTCAGTACATGGCTATTTTTTCTCATATACTTATGAATGTAACTATTGATATCGTCGTATGAATACATCCCGTTAACGAATGTTATTGTTTCCCAGTTTACACCTTTGTCATAGCTGTATTTCATTTGATTATTTTCCCAAAAATATCTCTGATATTGTACCAACTGTATGTCATATTGATAACATTCACAGCCATTTCATATTTTAAATCATTCGTTAATTTAAGAGGTGAATTGAATCTTTTTTCAAAATCATGACTCTTGCTGACACCAATTTTGTCTCTGTTTTTACTGTTGAATCGTAATGAAATTTCTGTCATATACTTTTACATTAGATATTTCATCATTATTTTATTTAGCTCACCGGTTTTCAGGATTCCCAGTCTGTTCAATGTATGCAATATATTTGTGAATTCATTTTGAACATTTTGCTGTTGTTGCCGGCTGAAATAGATCCACCAAGCAACTGTAGTCTTGAAAGCATGTCACCCAAAAATGCATCCCTTGAACCCATTGCACCTCTTCTTCCCATGCCTGAACCAATAGTTTGTGCACCTTCCTCAACGGCGTCAATTCTTTTTCGGTACTTTTGCAATAATTTGATCTCTTGAGTCAATTGATATATCTTTTCTTTATTTTTATCCCTATTTGTTTTGGTTGTTGATAGATGAGCTTTTTTTCTTCCAATATCTTTGGTTATTTCACCAATATTTCTGTTATACTCATTAATATCGATTGTTCCATCAATATATGATTTAAATATCTGTGATGGAGGAGCTAAATTATGTTTCATCAATGTTTGAATATCTCAAGTGAAAAACCTTTATCAAGATTCGACTTATATGGTGCTTCTGTTTCAGTCATCATTTTAGGTTTGTAATCAATTGGTAATGTTGTTTTCATAGGTACTGATTCAGGTAATGTGTTTAATAGCATAAGATCTTCAAAACCAGATGTCAAGGCTTTTTGATTCTTTTTCAACTGTTTAATGACTTCATCCTGTTTTTCGTCGACACTTTCTTTCACACTCTTCTGGACATCAATAGAGGGTTTCAGCAATTCTGATGTTGTATCATATGCATCCTGTTTTCTGTATTCATAAGTCTTGATAACATCACGAACTTCTCTTGTTTTGTTTCCAGCTTCAATTCCACTTTTAAGAAGCCTTTTCATTCGTTCTATATCCATATACAATTGTGTTAGACTAATCTAAACTATTTACATATGGAAATCCCTAATTATGATATTCAGGGTTTAAAGAATTCATTCAGACAGTTGTATCCGTATATGCCAAAAGATACATTTAGAATGTTATTGGCTGGTAATTCTGGATCTGGAAAGACAACATTGTTCATGCATCTGATTATGGAACCGTTGGTTCTATTATGATCAGATACATCTTTATGCAAAAAATTTAGATCAAGACAAATATCAATATCTTCGGAAAGTAATGGATGAAATAAGCAGTCACATTGGATATCCTGCCTTGGTTTGCAGTCAAGAAGAGATATTGCCAGTTGAACAAATAAAAGACACAGATTTGCAGCGATTGGTTGTTTTTGATGATTTCGTGACTGATAAAAAACAAGATCAAATCATAAGCTATTTCATTCAGGGGAGACACAAGAACTGTTCAGTCATATATCTCACACAATCATTCTATGGCTGTCCAAAATCAATCAGACTCAATTGCAGTCACTTCTGCCTTTATGATTTCCCATCCTCAAGAGAAAGGAACTTGATTGCACAGGAGCTTGGAATCGACAAGAAGAAATACATTGAAGCAACCAAAAAACCATATTCCTTCTGTTATGTTGACAAGCCGATGAAAACAATCAAGAGAAATTTTTATGGTGCTGTTTAATCTAATATTATATGGCAACATTCAATCCTTGTCCAAATGGATATGAAATAATTCTTCCAAAAGGTAAAAAAGATAACAATGACAACAATGACAACAATGGTAATTCATAGAACAAACTTTCTGTGTTATCTAATCTAATATTATATGGGAGTTTTTAATTCTCCACTAGATCAAGATAAAATGAAAACTGGAACTGGTGAAAGAGGCCCAGTTGGTCCAATTGGTCCCAAAGGTGAAAAAGGTGATAGAGGTCCAAAAGGTAATACAGGTGCAATTGGTCCACAAGGAGCTACTGGAGCTGTTGGTCCCAAAGGTGATGGATTTAGATTAACACAAGATGGTAATTATGACATTGAAAATAAACGTTTGATAGATGTTGGTGATCCAGTAAATCATTATGATTCTGCTAACTTGGGATATGTTAATGATGCTGTTTTATCAATTGAAGGAACACGTGTTAATCCATTCAAATTTCTTCTTGAAGATACATCAAAAACAACTATTCTTAGAAATGCGAATAATCTGCAATTGGAAGATTTTGACAAAAGCCCTTACTCATTTAATAAAATAGCCTTGTCTTTTGTTATTCCTACTGCTGGTCTTACAACTGTTCTTCGTTTTGATCTGACACAATTGGAAGTTTCAAAGTACACTTTAGTTGTTGAGTTTTATACTGATGGTAGCCCAAATAATGCAACAGTCGATGACGACAATCTGTCATCAAATTTAATTGAAAGAAAGGATTCAATAAAAAGAGCATTTCCAAAGACTCATCTTGTTGATGGTTATCTTAAGAGAATATTCTTCCTTGAAAAAACAAGTCATGGTTCCACATCAATGGAGTTATTGTTGATTTCACCATATTTACAAAATAATAAAAAACATTATGTTATAGTTTATGGTGTTTATGGATTTTCTAATATCATTTTATCACATATTCACGACCCAGCTTTTGTAATAGAAGGAGGAAGAATTGTATTTGATCGTGAGGTTAAAATGAGTTTTCATAGAATAGTCAATGTTGCACGCCCTATACTTCCACAAGACAGCGCAACTAAAAAATACGTTGATGATGCTGTCACATATCTGTCGAATAATAAAGCGAATATAGCATATGTTAATTCTGACTTTGTGAAAAAAGATGGAAGCGTTGCAATGACTTCTGATTTGAATCTTGGAGGTAACAAATTGACTAATGTAGCAGCGCCAACAGCAAACAATGATTCAGCCACAAAGGGGTATGTTGATACTGAAATTGCTGGAATTACTGGCATTGATGTTTCACCATTTCTTAAAAAAGATGGAAGTGTTGCAATGACCGGTGATCTTGTCATGGGTGACAATAAAATAACAAATGTTGGATCTCCAAACTCTGATAAAGATTCTGCCAACAAAAAGTATGTTGATGACCTTGTTCTTTCAGTATCTGGTACTCAACGCAACCCATTCGCTTTTCTGTTGAAAGATATTTCCAAGTCAACAGGGATACAAAATGTTAATAGCCTCCAAATTGAAGATTTTAACAGATCACCATATCATATCAACAAGTCATCATTGTCTTTTTTGATTCCAACAAGTGGCAGATTTACATCCAAAATTCGTTTTAATGTGACATCATTGAGAAATGGACTGTATACATTTGTTACAGAGTTTTACTCACCATCAGACCCACACCAAGTCACAATTGGGCTTGATCTTCGCACATTGAACATACGTGAAGCCGGACAACCGTTTCAACAACCTTTTCTTAGAACCCAGCATGTTGATGGTTATATGAAGAAGGTTTTCCAAATCGAAAAAACTGGTGGTGGTCAAGCGTCAATTGAGGTTATACTTTTAGCCACAGCTCCATCTATTAACATCAAAACACATATCATCGTTTATGGGGTATATGGCTATCATACCAATTTATCTTACTTTGTTCATGACCCAGCTTATGAAATTAAAAACGGTCAAATTGCGTTTGGTGGTAATGTTGACATGAAATTAAACAAAATCATCAACCTACAGGATAACCCCTCAAACCCACAAGACGCTGTAAACAAAAGTTATGTGGACCAGAGGTTGCAAACCAAACTCGATACGGTTGCACAACAAAATCTAAATATGAACAACAATGCCATTACTGATCTTGCTCCACCCGTCAACGCAGACGATGCGGCGACAAAACGTTATACTGACGAATATTTTCTCCGACGAGACGGTTCGACTGCAATGTATGGCGATTTGTCGATGGGTGGAAATAGAGTGACGAATTTAGCGGACGTGGTGAATGAAACTGATGCAGTGAACTTTAGAGTTTTAAATCGAGCTTCACAAACTATCAGAGCAAACACTTTATTATTGAATGGAACAAATGCGATGGCAGCGGATATGAAACTTGGAGGGCATAAAATCATTAACTTAAAAGAAGGAACAAATAAAACTGATGCTGTAAATTTAGATCAATTAGAAAAAAGTCATATTTCATCTGCTTCTCATCCAAAGAATGCTTTCAAATATTTGATGAATGATATCGATGAAATTAGCACTGAATATGGCTTGACAGTTAATGGATATGTCAATTTACCTCGTCACCACATTTGATTTCAAAAAAGGTCATTGATGTAGACTTGAATAAAGAATCTGAAGATACTTACAGAGCCAAAATTGGATTCAATATGTATACAATAAAAGATGGAACATACACTTTCATTCTCGAATGGCTATTTCCTGATTATGAAGGAATGAGTCTTAGTAGTGTAACATTCAGTTCAACTAGTGGAATTTCAATTCATAAAACCGTAGGGAGAAAATTTGACAACAGAAATGAAGATCATTCGAGATATTTATTATGGTTTGAAAAACCTTCAGCAAGTTCACCACCTGAATATTTATATTGTACGATTAATATTAATGCTAACCCAACTTATCCAAATAAGTACAAAGTTCATTGCGTTGTATATGGTATTGGTTTTGAAGCAGTAGACGTTCCATCAAGTGTTTACGACTTCTCTGAACCTTTCAAAATCGTGAATGAAACAATACAATTACAAACTGATTTAGATTTGAATGGTTTTGATGTGAAAGAAAATGAAAATTGGTTGTTTGGTGGAGACAATGGTGAATTTACAATGCTAAATAATATTAATATGAACAGCTATTTAATAAAAGAGGCCAAACTTGGTGGTGATTTAAATCTGAATGGCTATAGAATTCATAATAATAGTTTGAATCTATTTCGTTCAAGCGTTACAGGTGTAATCATGGAAACGGCTTTCGATTTGGGTGGATTTGCTCTTTACAGGCCGAAATTAGGAGGTGATCTAAATTTGAATGGGAATGGAATAATCGGTCAAATACAATATTTAAATTGCTCTGTCAAAGCCAAACGAGGACATAATAAGAATGCTTTAAAGCCTGTATTGATAAGTGGCGCTGATTTTTTAGTCATTCATAACAATAACTTTCATATTAAGAATATGTATGTAATACAAGGAACAAAACCCGGAATATTCTACTTCAAGACAAAAGCTGAAGGTGCTGGAAATTTGCCATTACCAGCAACAATTTTTGAATACAGACATGGTGCTGCGGGTAGAAACATCACAACGGTTGACGTCAATAAATCATTATCGAGAGGCTATTTAATCATTGATTATTCACATCCCAATAGTGGAGAATTTGATACAGCATTCACACTTGAAGTAATTATGAATTAATCTAAAATAATATTATATGGGAGTTTTTAATTCTCCACAAAATCAAGATAATAAAGGTGATAAAGGCGATACTGGTGCAATTGGTCCTAAAGGTGATAATGGAAATGGTTTTACATTAACACAAGATGGTCACTATGATCTTGGAAACAAACATTTGACTAATGTAAAAGCAGGCAATGATTCTGATCATGTTGTAATCAAATCACAAGTTTCAGATATTGTCAGAGATAGTTTTTTGGATTTGTGGGTTTCTGAATTCATCAGATTATACTCTAAATGTACTTATCAAATCGACAGAGCGAATAATAATTTTCTAGATATGAATGCAGACAGAAAAGTTGAAACATTGTACGATCTCTCGAATGAAGAAAATAATGCAACGCAACCGACTTTGAACATAAGACCCACTGTTTGTACCAAGGCTGAGAAACATAATGGACGTTATTATTTAGACTTTAATGGATCACAGAGAATGATAAGTCAAATCAATTTAAATAATAATGCTGTTAATATCTTCATTGTTTATAAATTAAATTCAAATACAGGTGGAAATCCATGGAAAAATGGGCTTTTTGGTCATGATAATGGAGGTTATGATAAGTTTGTCAGCTATTACAATGGTTCAAATTTAGTTATAAGTGGTGTTGATCAATCAAATTGTGTGTATTTCGGTTCAGCAGCATCTATACAAAGTTTCAAAAAAATAGCAGATTATTCAGTAAATGATTTGGGTCAAATAAATGTTTGGCACTGCTTGTCTGTTCACTGGGATAATTTATCTTCTCCAAAAACAAACACAAGTAAAATCTATTGGAATAAAAAACATATTGGAAGTTTTACAGCGGCTAACAGAAGTGGTAGTCGGCAAATGACTTTTGGTGATTTGGATCCTAGCTCCATCGCACCTCTTGACGGTAGTGTTATTTTTTTCTGTGTGTACTTGGATTCTATATTAGACGAAAAAACAATTTCAGATCATCATCAAATTTTAATCCAACGATATAATATAAATGAACAAAATAATTAGATATGTGAGATGGTTTACTCGGGATGCCGAACGGAAAAACCCTGGTGTTGACAAGAGGATTTTGAAATCAGCTTTGGTTTATCAGTTTCTATATCACAAACATTTTAACAAGTATGTTGAGGTTAGAGATATCCTTTTGGAGCATGAAGACATTGGATTAATTGGATATGGTGATGGTTGCCTGACACATTTGCTGGAGCATACTCTTGGATGGATTAATGTGTTGCAAACACATGCAATATTACATGATGCTTTCGGTCGATTCTACGTCAAACATTCACTTGATAGAGGATATTCTTATGCTTTCCCCCGTTTCATGACAACGAAATTTAACAAATTGTCACCTCTAAGTGGACAATTGTCTGGTTTGTGGTACTGTGTGTTGAACAGAATCGTTATATAAGCATATTGTATGAAAGAGCGAAAAAGCATATTCAGCTGGAACCATATTTCAGGTGAATTAACAGAAGATCAGGTAAATGAATTAAAATCCTATTACCACACATATCACAGAAAGTGTTGGGCTCATAAACAGGCTGTTAAACGGTTCAAAAAATGGAAATTACTGGGGAATTCCTTGTCCATCATCTTTGCAACTGGGGGTCTCGCCACAAGTGTGGCAACAGGTGGTGTTAGTTTGGTAGCCATCAGTACAGCAGCACTTTTGATACAAGGGTGGATGAAGCATAAAAACCTAGATTTGAAAATCCAGAATTGCACATATGCTTATCAAAGCTATCAACATCTACTCAATTCAATAAAAGACAAGTTGAGAAGTGGTGATTTTGATGCTTCAAGTATACAAATCTCAATGAAGAATATCGATGATTATGTGACTGACAATAGTCCAATTATTGATAAGTACCTACAGAAATATGATGAAAAATTCACTGCTTGATAATACGAATAATCTTATCAAATCTCAACAATAGAATCTCAACCCAATATCGATCATAAAATCCAAGCGTCTTTTTTGATCTAGTAACTATTATTTTATCAAATGGAAGATCAAGCATTCAAAATATTTGCTTAAGCATAAATTTCGTACTTATCATCCTTTTACGATTCTTATTCACCAAAGGAAGGACAGTGTCTATCTCTTGGAATATTTTCAATATTTTGCCTTTATCTTTTACAGAAATTTGAAGTCCATTCTTACAACATATACCATTTATCACATTTTCAATATGGTACTTCCGATGATATACAGATTTTCGCCGTATTTTATACATATTATTATGAAAGTCGACGTACTCTTTACAATAGTCATAGCTGTGGACTGAACCGCAATTTAGACAAACATTTTCACCATCATCGTTAAACATTTTCTGATTATCACAGCAAGGTGCTTTCACACTTTTAACAACTTTGACCAATAGCTGATCACAAAAATAACATGACAATTCTTCCATATTCTTTAATTCATTGTGGATTACTGAATTACAACTCATTCTATAATATTATGTGATATTTTATTTTTATGTAACCATCGGATGGTTCCACGTGAGAAATAATAGCTATAGGCGATGACTCATTCCCTGTTTTCCGAGAATGTCACGCTTGGTGATTTTTCCGAGAATGTCACGCATTTTAATAAACTATAGATGAAATGTGCAGACCTTGGTTCCATCAGATTGAACAACTATAGATTCCATCAAATTAAATAACTATAGATTCCATCAAATTAAATAACTATATATTCCATCAAATTAAATAACTATATATTCCATCAAATTAAATAACTATATATTCCATCAAATTAAATAACTATATATTCCATCAAATTAAATAACTATATATTCCAGAATACGAGACCAGAAGGCAGTAGTATAGTATTTGGGGAAAACGAGATCAATTGATTTCGTACCCCCAAACACTATACTACTACGTCAATATTTTTATTTTGCTTTTTAACATCTCCAAATTCAATTTGCAAAGGTACTTTTATTACCTTACTCAATAGAACGCTTGTTTTTAGGAGGGGTGGGGGTCCAAATCCGTAAAAGCGGGTTCATATCTGCTAGCAGTTCTGGACTAGGAGGTCCAAACCTGATCCACAAGCAGATCTGGACCGGAGGGTGCAAATTTGTGGGGGGTCCAAATCCATTGTGCCACTGGCTCAGATCACCTTTCCATACTACTTTTATTACAGTATTAGGTCTGTAGCTTGAGTGAGGTCAGATGGGTGATATGACAAGCAGACTATATGTAAATGCCGGTAGAAAAAGAATGCTTTTGGAGCTCCGCTTTTAGGCTTGGCTAAATATATATATTAGTTACAAAAAAGAGACACGTCCTGTTACAAGTAAAGGGAGAAAAACGTTCAGGCTACAGCAAGCTACTTGGGTAATTGGAATCGCATAGAAAACTTCGAGTTTGCGTAGGTTTTCTTTTAACTGATATCCGGCGTTGGCGACTGCTGTCTTCTGTCCCCTCAGTACCTGCCTTGGAAGCCTTCTGTCGTAATTGCTCTTAGAAGTCCTCTGTTAATCCACAGTCCACCTTTAAAGGCCCTCTATCTGTCACCAGCCCCTGGACAGTATAATGCCTATTCACGATTTTGGATACACTATGAAGTTTTGGAAACTTCGTTTGTCATGGCGATACTTTTTCAATGACCAAAAATCGTTTCTGGAGTACAAGTTATTAATTTATTAAAAATCAAACCGATTAGGTGTATAATCATTATTGTCTTCCGCAGGGTGTATGTGTTTTTGTGGCAGCATTGATCCATTTTTTCTACCTGGTCGGATTTGCTTGGATGTTGTTTGAAGGAGTTTAATTGTACCTGATGGTCGTCAAAGTATTTAATACCGAGGTCAGAATGAGCCCGCTCTATGCAGTTGCTTGGGGTAAGACGAAGACATTAAATCATCTCCATTGTCTTTATTTAAAAAGAAAATGAAACAGCACTTTATCAAAGATAACTAGACATCTGTACATCGATCTTGTAGTTTTAAGATAAGAAATAAATAAATACTGTTTTGCAATATAAGAATTGTAGTCATTTTGATATACTGGTAGTTGATGTAACTCTGTTTATCTCTATTTTTGTGTGTATTTATGTCTGTGTTTTCTTGTGTCTCTGACATAAACATTTAATCATCTTTTCTTTTCACTGACTGCCTGGCATTTTTAACTTTTAGGTTATTTCGGGAGGCCAGCACCCATATCTGCCATATTAATATTAATATTAATATTATTATTATTATTATTATTATTATTATTATTTGTTTTTATCTTGCAGTAATTATGGGGTGAAATAAAGTATTGTTGTTGTTGTTGTAAGCGTTGTTCAAATTGTCACTTAACCTGACGAAAAAAGCATTAAGATTTTATTTTTGTTTATTCAGTCTTGATAAGTGCCAAATTTAATGTTTCTTGGTGTGAAAAAAAAAAAAGCATTGGAGAGAGTTGGATCTTAACTTCACTCTTCATGCCAAAGACAGTACGTTGTCGATAATACAAGCCAATGAAACGATTTTTTTTTTTGGAAATTTTTAGAAGGCACCCACCAAAGCACTTTTCTCCTCCAAGTACACACTAAAATGCAAATGAAATTATAAAACCGCCTGTATCTGGAACAAATCGAAGCCGCATTTTTCGATTTATCATAAAACTGCTGAACACCGAATTAAACCAAATTCTGTGATAACCTAATGCTTAAATCCGTCTTCCGTTTTTCTCCGACCTAGATCAGTTGTAAACAACAATCGTTCTTCTCATTGCATTAGCTACAGTCAGTTATGCTAGTACTCAGTCTCACGTATATAGCTTGTACTCCGTCCGAACTGAGCTCTCTAGGTCGCTGTCATTGTAAGATAATTAAGTACAAAAAGGAAGGATCAATGTGAACTTAATATGTTTTGCTACCATGATAATTCCTTGAACAGAGAAGCTTAATATTTTCCTGTAAAGCTTGAAGATGAATAAAACTGGCCTTTAAAAATTTATTTGCAATTTACTTGAAAACACTCTTACAGATTTTTTTTCTAATTTGGCCAACAAGTAACCGTACTTGAGTAGTTTGCACTCTAAGTTTCGATATGAAGTGTCTGACTGGATTTCGAAATAATTGGCCTTGTTCAAAATGAGCGTCCGCGCGTCTTTATGGAAACAGATGTTGCTTGTAAATCAATGAGAAAACAAACTTTGATCATACATCGAAAAGGTGTTGTACTGCCTAGGAAATGGAAGCTTGTCTTCTATAGCTGGTGCGAGCTTCCTTAAATCATATATATTTTTCTTGCCCAAGGTATTCCTGCTGTGATTGTGGCGTTGTCAATTGTAATTGCCTCCGTCCAAAGTGAAGGTGTATACAGCTATGTGCATGTTGATTTGTAAGTAAATTAGCTATATACCACGTTAAAAGTTATTACCTTATTTTATGAAACGTTATATATAGTCTTATGTAAATGATTTTAACAACTTAACTTTTAATCTTATATTATTCTTAGTTATTTGTTGTAAGCATAATTTCAATCTTGCTCTTAGTTCTATTCTGTGTTATACCTGCAAACTAGCTGGTGAGATTGTCCTCACAAAAGCTTAGTGTATAGACACAATAAAATTGGCTAACTAAAACTAAAGTAAAATATAACTGAGCCACTATCTGTTTTCTAACGTAATGAAAAATATCATTTATTATCATTTGTCTACAGTTGCTGGGTTTCCTTTAATAACAACCTTATCTGGACTTTTGTTGCACCTGTTCTTCTGGTATGCATGGTAAGAATTCATCTTCTGTCCTTCCTCAACAAACAACGGGGGAGGGGGTTAAAAGGATTCCTTTTATCGTTACCATGGAAACCGATATTGGACGGCAGGCCTTGCGGAATTTGGAATGTTGGGGCAATTATATTTTGTTGTAATATATACATATATACAGCTGCTATATCATTTTAAATCGTTCAGTTCCCTTTTAACACATTTTGGTAAATGTTGGTATCTCAATCGAATAGTGAAATCCAAGAAGGCCACCAATCAGTATTCGCAACGTAATTGGAGCGTCATATGACGTCATCATTAATTCATACTTGCCTATACTAATAGGGAACATCTCTTGATGTATTTTTTTAGCCATTAAGTCGTTTGAAGAAATTCATGGACCACGGGCATTTTAATATCTTGAAAACAGGAATCATCAACTTTCCGTTAACTTCAGTTAAATAGCTTTGGTTACCGTTTTCAGGTAAACTCGGTTCTCCTCGGTCTAGTTGTTCGTGAAATCCTGAGGATGCAGAGCCATAAAACGTCTGAGTTGGAAAAACTGAGAAAAGGCGCAAAAACATCTGTGGTTCTTTTTCCTCTTCTTGGAATGACGTGGGTGTTTGGTGTTCTTAGCGTCAGTCAGGCTGGTATCGCATTTCAGTACATCTTCACCATCCTCAACTCCTTCAGGTACTGTTCCTAATACATGTAAAGCGATATGTGCAGATCTCTGTTTGTGTCCTTCTAGCCTGGAAATTTGATTGCAGTTAACATGGAAGGTACAAGAGATGCAGAGATGAAAACTCGAAATGTCGAGCTTTTAAGACTTAAATTGGATAGAATCTGAAATTTTTTTTTAATAGTTCGATTTGTCAACCTGCTCTTTTGAAACATAGAAGTAGTAACATGCAGCATAACGCGCAACATGCGATGCTTACTTTCCCAAAACCCAAGGAATTTTTATTATTTTATTGGTTTTCCCAGGGTTTCTTCATCTTTACACTTCATGTTGTAAGAAATGGAGATGTGCGTGCAGAATTCAAGCGTAAGAAACAAAAGTGGAAAGACGCGAGGAGTATCCGAGCTTCTCCGTTATCGCCTAAAGACATAAGCGACACGGGGACAAACAAAGCGTTGAAAAGTGACGCACATGACTTGGAAAGTAGGGACAAGGAAGCCACCTCTCGGCCATGGACTGGATACGACAATGCCTTTGTTTTCTACGAGGAAAAATGTATGACTCGTGTAGACATGTGACTGTGACATGACTAAAGAGCAGTTGTGATTTAATGTAATGATGTTGCACATCGAGAGGAGTATAATTCTCTTGGCTGCCTTTTAGACCAGTTTTATAGTACATACATCTCAGTTTTTATTCCTTAATTTATTTTTTTGTTACATTATGATATTACATTATGTTCCTGTAAAATTGATTAGCTTACGGCCGTTTATTTAGTGATTCTTGACCATTTTTATAAATTAACAACTTTAGCGTAAATAGTGACCAAAATTCTGAAGAGACGGTTCAGTCTCAGCACTTCAGAAATACGACTTTTTTGTGTTATGGTCTACCTAGGACTACGGCAACTGAAGCGTGAAATTCTAGCACCGAGGACCTTGTTGTTGCGCTCGTCTTTTTATACTTTTCAAAAAGAAGGATCAAACACAAGGTAATGGAGGCCTGTATGTGGAATCTATATAGCTTACCACTTTGAAACAGTCATAAATTATGAAGAAGTTTTCTTTTGCCGCTGAAACTAAATCTGAAATTAATTGCCAAAAATGAAGGGAATCAGAATTAACAAAAAAAAAATTGCAGAATGTAGGAGCCCGTTTATACATCTGTACCACAAACTATAGCTAGGGAGCGAAACTATAGTCAAATAGCTTTCTTCCTACAAAGAGCGATCTCATGGGTATAATTTAAATATTTTGGAGAAAACAGAACCAGGCGCAAGGAAACTCAGTTTGTATTACCACTGATTCTTCCTAATTTAGCTAACATCTTTATTGGTGACTGGAAAATGAGACTTTCCGAAGCCTGTTTCCTTCAGTTCCAAACAGATGGTTCGGAATTGGCGTGGCTTGGCTCGGTAACTGAAAACAACATTTAAACGAAGCCTTTCTCGCATATACTCTCCTTACTTTGTTTTTCCATTTTTCAGTAAATGTAATAGAAGTTCATATAATTAGCTTTAGATGTCGTTTCCACTTATTACATGTTTCTAATAGAATAGTCGAGGGAGTTTCCTTTATTCCGTATTTATAAAAGAGTAGTTGAGCAACGAGTTTTTTTCTCGAACTTGTAGATTTAATGGCAGTTGTAGATTTAATGGAAGCAATTCCGCGACAAACTAGTAATTTTTTTTAGGTAGATGCGATGTAAATGGCGTTTAATACAATTCATGGTTACACGTCCTTTTAGATTAAAGACACAGATCGTAACCTGAAGTTTGTTTCCTTTGTCTGTGTTTATTTGTTTGTTTGTGTTTCTTCGTTTATCTCCTTGGCAGCTGTGTGATTGTCCACTAGTAGATAACACAACGTATCCCTCGGATTAGTTTAGGCTAACGCACTATAATTTATTATGAAAGGTATTCGTCATCGTGGTTTCAAATGATAGCTGAGTTAATCTTTTGTCTCACGATGAGTCACAAAGATGTGGATTGCGGCGTCACACGCAGCCATTCGACACCATCGCCTGATGAAGACCAGCAATATAGCGGTCGAAACGTCGCGATCGACATCTTTGTGACTCAATCGTGAGACAAAAGATTAACTCAGCCATCACACTATAATTTGTTTACATTTTGGAACGATTTAGCTCTTTTTTTTTTTCCCAAGAAAGCACTTAGTTGGCGATTCCCTAAAATCCTTTTAATTCTTAAGAATATTCCTAAACGGAATAGCAATGCTTTTCGTCACATGTGGCGACCGAACAACTGAGAAGGATTGGAAACAGCACCTCACAACAGAAAAATGTCAGTGACAATAAAGTTGTCACAATTAGTTTTATGCCGATACAATGTCGAGGGATAATGGCCGTAATGGTGCATGAAAGCAAGAGGGAATAGTTGTAAGCGTATCTTCTGTTTCATACAACTACGCCTTTCAACGTAATTGGCTATAATGCCGTATTTAATGCCACGTGATAAGCCACCATCGGATCAAAAAATATGTGCGGATTAAGAGTATAATATGGCATTCTATCGACACAAATAACACCATGCCCTAACATGTTGTTTGGTTTGGCGAGTAATTAATACTTTTGGTGGCTATGCTTTTTTTTTTTGTGGGTATATCAGCATTAATTACGAGTTCACTCGAGAAATAGAGCTGCATTAATAATACAAGTGTTTGGATGACAAATGTATCGCCACAGACTCAATTGATGAACACAATTTTGAACTTCCGTCTGGAGGAAGATGTTCTTCTTAATAATAGTTAGTTGTTGATAACGAAGGAAATATTAGCAAGTAGGAATTGATATTGCATGAAAGGCTCTCACGAGTGAAGTTGCTTAAATTATTTATCAGTTTAATTTAGAAACACACGACTAACAACAACGTGTGATTTTAATACTTCCGACTTTTACCCTTTATTTTTGCACGGAAAAGTTATCCACCTGCCTTAACCTCTTCTTTTAAACCTTAACCTTCACCGAGTTTGTCATAACATCCAAATCGCACCCAAGTTAGCTAATTAATCACTTTACCCTTTAAACAAATGGATGCATTATCGCTTCCTAAAATATAATTCAACATTTGCTGAGTTACATAAAACACGTAATATATAGATTTAGCCAAGCCTAAAAGCGGAGCTCCATGGTTATTATTTCATTTACTGGTATTGAGCAACTTCGCATGGCTTTCCTTGCGCCAATATTTTGTGTTTAGAGCAGTCAACAGGAATTGACCGCGATTCAAAAACCTCAAAACATTAAACATTCCAAAACAACACAACGCCTATGTTTGTTCGAAGATTCTTGGAAAGGGTGAAGAAAGTTGACAAGTAAGCTTCTAGTAAGCTTGAAAAATTACTAAGCAATCTTAATTTTTTACATAATGGTCCGTAGAGTATGAACCTGATCGTTTAGAGCAGTCAACAGGAATTGACCGCGATTCACAAACCACAGAATAACAAAACATTACAAGAAATCAAATTCACTGACGATTCGTAGGTTTGTAGGTTTCTTTGAAGAAGGTAGGGAAATTAGACAAGTGACAATTTCGTTGCAAGTTAATAAAAATTACTAAGCAATTTTGACATAAACTTAAATATCGAAGAAAAGAGAAAAAGGAAAACAAACCGATGGTTGGAAAGGTAATCGCACTGTGCCGAGAAAAATTAAGAATTGATATTATTTGTGTTTTCAGAAGTTGCTCAAATTGTCCTCTTTGCGCAAAACACAAGTAATACTAAAGCCCTCGCTAAACGATCAAACATTTTCCTGAACATTGTGTTTGACAAACATAACGTTGGGTGAATAGCCGATAAACAAATTTCCCTGGGCGAGAAACCTCTGCTAGCAGTAAGGCAAACAATGTTTGACCTCACACAAGACAAAGCGAGTACACAGGACACTTTTTGCGTGTTATCCCTGAAATTTTCACGTTCTTCATTTGGTTTGCTTTTTACTGACTGTGCACTTTCTTGGTTGGTTTGGCTAAACGATCAAACAGTTGTTCGAGGAACGAAATGTTGGATGAAAATGTTTCATCTAGATCAAACATAGAAAGCCGTTTTAAATTATCTTCCAACACGATGTTGAATGAAGTGTTTGATCGTTTAGCCTGAGCTTAATGCTTAATTTTACGAGGACTCAATGCGATTTCTTGTTAATAAGTTAAGGAGGCTCGAAAGGGTTTTTTGACCGCGCGAAGAGTGGATCCAAATGCATGTATCCCGTGCGTGTTCTTGCGCGATCCTCCCGCGAAGTTACGAGGCGCGAGCGGTGGGAGTTGTAAACAACAATGGCGGCCTCAAATGAAAAAGTAAATCTGTCTTCTGAAGCTGAATGCGGCTATTTGCGGAATAAAAAGGGGAAGTTTGCTTCTAAAAAGAGCGTTGAGAACAGTGTACTTTCCGTCAATAAGATGACTCAGGCAAAAAAGTCAGCAAAGAAGCGTCGTTTTGAGGAAGATGCTCAAGAACCCGCGATCAACGATTTTATAGCTCGAAAAAAAACAAACAAACAAGACGGTAGAATTTGGTACGTAAAAATTTACAACACTACATTTCACTACACTACACATGGCTTTAAATACTTTCGATTCATTGGGTGTTGAATGTCATAAACGTATTTAAAAAAGTTCCAACCTTCATAATACATGTACACACAGGACTCAGGCAAGGAAAACAGTCGGAAAGTACGTGTAGCATGTAGTCGGGTCACGAATTATTGACATGTTAGCAAAGGGGTTGGACAAGTTATGAAAACGGTAAGCAATGAATTTAAGGATCCAGTTTTCACTGAAGCTCGGCTTTTTTATTTACATTTTAACAAGTAAATATTACATTGCTTCGCAAGGAGTTCATTCAAAAGGAACTTCAACTTCACGTAAGCTTAATTTTATATGAAACAATTTTAACTCAAACAACTACAATGTTCAAATAAGTATACATGCAGTTTAAAAAGTTCAAAACTTGACAAATATACCTGTACAGAAATTGAATGTAATCAGTCACTTCACACTATAAAAAAGTTGGTGAAAATGGAAAACTTGTCAAAAAAGGCCTGCATTGTATAAATAACAATAGTTTGCACTCGAGAGAGAGATCTGATATGCACTGTACAATACCATAAATCATGCACAGCTCCTCAGTGTTTGATACCTCAAGACTACTCCGTAACGGAGGCTGCAGATATTCCAACCAGCTGCATGAAATTTAACTATTGTTCTGTGAAAGTCTTTCAGTTTTGAAATTCCTTCGAAGTCAACTGAACAACACCTTGAAATATTCGCCAAACAACAAATTGGGCTGTGTTTATAAGGCACTGTTTAATTGTGAATTTTCCGCTCATGACGCATTGGAAGATGTGAAAGCACTTAGAAGGATTCTGTTTTCTCCGCCACCCGAGCAAAGCGCTGAAACTATTATGAATCGTGGAAAAACGTCTTTACCGAACGAAGCCCTGCAACAAGCAACAGCTCTTGAGCGACGACAAGAAGTTGTTGACACCTTCAGCGGAAATTTCACTTACCTTCCGAATGGCTCTGTAAAGTTAACAACAATCCAGTAGTTGGCAGACTCCGGTTTGGCCTTCAGTACTCTTCAAGAAATTTCAAACTTGGAATAAACGGTCTGTATGGAGTTATGACACTCCCTGAATCGTCTCGAAACTTCTCGCCTCACCAAACCAAATCGTCGAGAATTTCATTGAACAGAAGAATAATTTCCTCCATATTAAGGTATTTCCACGAACAATAGACAAGATCTTTCTCTTTACTTTGATTTCATATACTTTTAGCCTGTTAATTCCTCTATTAATTGCCTTGATAAGCAGACACGACGAGAGACAATGGAGTCCGATAGAATTTAGAGTCTGTATGAGTCTCGCAACTCGCGCGAATAAGGTGAGCGGTAGCTTGAAGAGCGCGACCGGAAATAATGATTTGCGCGAAATCGCGCGAACCGGAAATAAAAGGTGCAAAATGATTATCAATTTATCTCAAAAATTTGCTCGGTGACCTATGTTGAAAATTTTCATGCAAATAGCATTCAACTTTATCTAGCATTTTAGGCATTTAAGAAAAAATCTGTAGGGTAGATGTTTTTTAATCCTTAAGAGGCTATTTTTCGAATTATCTCCGTTTCCACACTACAGAATTTTCTAAAATTTTCACAGAAAGTGAATAATATTGCAAACATTGAAAAACGCTTATAAAAAATATAGGTCACCGAGTTAGTTTTAAAGATAAATTTAAAAAAGTGACTTTTTAGGGGTAGGTCTTTAGAGAGGCATGGTTGCCATGGCAACGCACATGACGTCAGAAGTTGTCTCAATTGAAACTTTAACAACCCTGTTGTAAGATAACCTACAATTTGTTTAAGTGACTTACAGCAAAAAAATTAATCTTGAATTGTTTTGACATGCATATCAGCTGTAAGAAACCCTTTCGAGCCTCCTTAAGGGCAAAAGTTTTTTAATGCTGTTGAGGCACCGACGTCGAAAAACACTGAAAACAGTCAGCCAAGCGGAGTGAAAACACTCGTTCGCTTGCATGAAAATAACAAAACAAACAAACAATTCAACTACTTCTTTGCTTGCAAAACGAGTAGAGATGATTGTTATTTATATCCAGACGAGAGAAAAATACAAATTGCTTTCCTGAAAACAAATAAGAACGATTAAACCATTTAATGTTAAGCTTCAATTTATTTAATTTAGTCACCTGCGTTGTAGAGGTTGAAAATACGAATCCCCTTGAGTTAATACACGCATCTCGAAAAATAGCAAACGGTTTGTCCAAAGAAAGAACTTCTTTGACTAACTTTGAACTACTCGTTCCTCCCATTAATGCCGGTGAACTGTTAAGTGACCTTTCTTGGTGAGCTGCGATGTGCCGCGGTAAAGTGAAAGTCCTTGAAGCCTTGAATCATTTTGTTTTTCAACCACACAATCCGGGCGTCGATTATGCAAGTCGATCCAAGTTTTAATTGTTTCCTGAGGCAAATCTTTTGCTATCCTCTTTATCACTTGAAAATTCACCTTCCAGAGAATCTGTTAATTAGTTTTCATGCCTTTGACGCGAATTGAAAGACAAACTTCGGAGAAGATGAAGTTGTTTTGGTCAAAATGAAGAAACCAACTGAATGTGAAATTACGAGCCGCAGAAAGCGCGCGGAAAATTAAGCCTCGTTTTGGTTTGGGTGCCTCATTTTGGTTAAATTAACCTGGCTTGAGCCTGCGATCTAATAGAAAACTAGTACGTGGTCAGCTGACCTATATGAGCTGTAAACTTGAGCACGCGATATGGCCACGTGATACTGGTCATCGGAAACCTTCTTTTGACAGCTGTCAATTGGCAATGACACGGATGTCCTATATCAAAGTTGCACGCTTCAAACTAGCTGATCAGCTGGGGAGCCAGACTGGTCAGGTGGAGTATGGCCGCCATGTTGGATTATTATGGTTATTTTTAGGATATTATTAATTATTGGGCAACTCCACCGTCGTCGTCGTCGTCGCCGTGCGCGACCACGAGCAATAACGCTAGCCTCTTTTACCATGAGAAAAGCAGTTGACGGGTTTCTATAGGTATGGTGCTCCGCTATAATCTGGCTCTGGGTGGCATTGTTTTTATATAATCGTATTTCGTATTTGGGCCATGAAAATAGCTGTGCAGTAATTTTAGGTTATTCAGAAAAAGACAGTTGGTGGCTATTTCGGGAGTACAGTGAACGGAATATTGTCGTTCTGTGAGCTGGACTTAAGTTGTTTCGACCGAGCGTCTTAAGTGCATGACGATCTCAGGTACTAGAGAATAAAGGTACGCTAGAATGAGATATATTAACACCCACAGATCTAGACTCTAACAAAACGGATCGTTCTCTCGTTGTGTGCATCAAATCTTATCCATTTCTTGAACGAAAGCGACCTTTGCTGAAACTACTTAAATGCATGACGGGTGTTTCACATGATTATATACAAAAGAAAATAACCACAGTATTTTGGTATTTTAAGAACAGTCAACCGGAGTATGAAGCAAGAGTCCGGTCTGATTCATGTCGACAAATCAAAACGCTGTATTTTGTGTCCCAGGCAAAGCGGATTTTCAAACGCATGTACAAAGCACAGGAAGTTGCTAAAATAAAATAAAAAGATTCCCATGTTATTATTAGGGACCAAATTAAGTGGGATCCAGTTAGCTTCCTTTTCGCCAACAATGCAGGTGGAAGATGTTTTATTTGTACTCATGATGGGGTGTTTCCTCAGTTAGTACGTCCTCTGGGTCCATCAAACTACTTTGTTTTCCAGTCTTCAACTAATAACTAGGCAAAATCAATATTTCAATGTTTACTTGCATCCGTAAGAACTCATTGTGTTGTAGTTTATATCCTCAAAAGAACGGTATTTAAGATATCTCTTAAAGCACCTGTATTATATTTATTTTCGTTTGTGTCGCTTCCACAACAAACACTCATAAATAAAAACAGGAGTTATAATATTTGACAATATTACCAGGTTTTCTAAACACTAAACAGAGTGCTTTCAAAATACATTGAGCAGAGGAAGAAGAAACTTTTGCGTTAATGAAATGGAGGGTAATGATGTACGTCAGTAGAGACTAATTTGCAATAATGAAACGTTTTGCCGACATAACTTGCGACACTGTCAGGTCTTAATTGACCTCTCTGGGTGACAATGTTTATTTTCTTTTCACCCTTAAATATATCGTACGCACCAGAATTAATTTGCAGGTAGTGAGGAGTCAAATATAATACCACAAAAGTCATTTCTAAAATACAAATTGTGAATTCAAGTCAAGCTTAGGCAAGACCAACTTTGCACTTTGAATTTCCCCTCGTTCGTCCAAAATAACTTGAACAATCCAGAAAATGTAAAACACACTGTGAACC
Source organism: Pachyseris speciosa (assembly GCA_016490735.1). Lineage (NCBI taxonomy): Eukaryota > Metazoa > Cnidaria > Anthozoa > Scleractinia > Pachyseridae > Pachyseris > Pachyseris speciosa. Next base: position 508,284 of record JAEMWC010000624.1, on the reverse strand, counting down.
TTCCTCGTGTATGTTGAGCTGATCTGAGTTTATGGTAGATTGAGTAAATATCCCACTTTCATCAAAACCAAATGTTTTGCAACTGAATTTTAATTAGGAAATGTAAATACAATTGCTCAGAAAATGAAAAAGAGATTGACGAAGGAACAACATTAGGCATGCCATTCCGATCAATATTTAGAATTAAACTCAAACAGTGAAGCAATGTGACAGTGCTTCCGTAAACGCGATGTTTAATCTCTTTTATCACGATGATATTTACTGTATTTCCGTCTACTTCAGTCACATTAGAATATAGTGAACTGTAAAACACTGAAGTCTGTTTTACTTAATACATATTGAAAAAGCTGATTTTATTGATACCAGTATCCAGTATCGAACTATGTTTAACTAAAGTACGACTGGCTTTTAATTTAATAGTTCCTTGACAACTCTCAACTTTAAATTAACAAGTTGAACTAAATTTCAATGTGAAATTTCTTTATTTTACAGAAGCTTGGTTATATTATGTTCACTTACAAATAAATTGAGCCAAAAATACCAAGCCTGATTCGAGTTATAATTCGTTGACTATAGCTACAAATTTCAATTCAACTGGTGGTTTTGTGTTTGACGTTAACCTGGTTTAGCTGTGTTCGCGTAAACGTTAATTAGCTGAACTTTACCGAAGCGATATAATTATTTGTTAGTTTCGGCTGAAAACTGTCATTCCTGCTCATTTAAATAATGCTGTTCTAGTGTTACCAGATACATGTGTTAAAGAAAGAAAACATCTCCACTTGAAAATCTGGTGAGATTTGAAGGCCCGTGAAATTTTAGCGGTTGGCAATTGCAAACCCTGGTATCACTGTCGACTGCAGTTGAAACTGTCAAACAGACCGCTTGGGTCTCCGTTAAGCCTCCTTTGTCGTTTGACATTCTAAACAGCTGCTAGATTCACCATTGAGTTGGGCATGACTGCGAGCTTGAGACTGACTTAGAAGCATGAACTTTATCTGCCAGAAGCGGTTGCCAAATGTCCACGTCCTCCTGTTATTTGCCATCTTCACTGTTGGTGAGTGATGATGTAATTTTGTATCATTTCTCTGCTTTACTTTGTTAACCTGATGAGATATTTTTTAAATATATTCTTGGTTTGATCTGGTGAGGTGTCTCATCATATCACGTTACCGGTTTCTCTGTCGTCCGTCAGTGTTTTAAGCCCGTCAAGATCATAATTACAACCCGAAGGCAGTAACTCCTTACGGACAAAAGTTGCTTCGTTTTTCTTTGTTTCTTTGAATCTGGAATTAATGTCTCTGTCCTGTGGCAAGACAAGCGACAATATCTAAGGATTACCGCCCGAGTAGCAAGCTAAAAGAATTCTAAATTTCATCTTTGTTGTGGACTTTTCCAATTCCCCCAATTTGCTTTTGTTGTCCTAAAGCTGTGATATTTTAATAGCAGCTAGATTGCCCATGAAAATTTTGGGTTTGTTGTTATTGTGTAAAAAACTGAGCTAGATTTTGAAGTAAACGCTTTTGTGGGAGAGGATCTTTCAGCTTTGTTTTATTATTTGGGAAATTTCGGTTCAAATTTCAGGGTACAGCTACGGCTATCTATTGGTAACCTCCAAGCATCCAACGAAAAAACACATAATCGCGAAGTATTTGCTACTTACCTCAATGCTGGCTACAACTGCCAGAGTTATGATTACCCGGCAACAGTTGTCCCAAAGGGCATCCGGCACCAGAAAGTTCAGTATTAAATGTCACGAAACTTGAGCAGTAGCAGCCGTCGTAGGCTATACAGCATCATTTGACGGAAAGGGAAAATAACCTGTTTGCAGTATTAAAAGCGAACTATGTACACCCTGTAGCTTTTTATCCGGAAATTTTTGTTTTCAACATTTGGTTTCTCTTTTATTACTCGGGATACCTGAAACTAATGTGTTGCGAGATATAAATACACACTCGAAAAGCACGTGCCGTCATTTACGTATTCACTGAGAAAGGGTCCACTGCGAATAAAAGCAAAAAAAAAGCGGGTGTTTGGTTACGCCAGCGTTAACAACGTTTCACTATCAGCACTATCAGTCAAATTTTGTCGGCTTTGTCGCCGGTACGCTGAATAGTCTTCTTTTTCAATTTTTTTGGAGACATGAGACACGTGTCAGTTTGCATCACAAACAAGTGGTACCCACTCTTTTGTTTTTTAGATCCCAAATTTCCATAGCCTTGTGTAAATCCACTACCGCTGACCCAAAACGTTATGCGCTTACGAAGATGAGAAAAACCCGAATCAGAACGGAATGTATTTCAGTTCCTTGCTTGCAATGCAGGCTAATTGATAGACTTCCTACATGTATAGGAGTCTGGCTAGCTAAAGACCAAGTTTCTTAGACTCAAGTTTTGAATGTCCAATTAATATATTGTTTTATTTATCACTGGGTGAAAAATGCCCATAGATCACCCAGAATCTATGACAATACTAAAGCACTTTTCGAATAGATTTTGAGATTCATTCGTTTACTTCGTGCAATTTTTACGCTGGCCAAAATAACGCTCGCCAGAATAGTGAATTTTGAAAAACATTGGGCTGTTGCATTTACGTGCAGACAAGCAAACGCGGCAGTTTCCAGAAGCGTTGCCATTCTTTACAGTAATGCTTGTAAAGTTGTGGAAGGGATTACAAACGTTTCTGCAAAAACGAGAGTTTTTGTCATCTTCCCGTTATCTTTCCTCTTTAATCGTTTTTGAGAAACAGCTTGTTGACGTTTCACTTATTATTTTGGGTCCAGTCAGGTATAAGGAAAAAGTCTACCACAGCGTACATACCTGCAAAATGGAACTACCATACAGTAGAGATAACACGGCATAATTTGGCGATTTGATTTCATTAACCAATCTTTCATCGTTATTTTATGCCTGTCCAAACCGCCGAAATCCTACACCATTACCGGGATTAACACTATTCATGAAGTGTAACACCTTTCAACGTACCAATCCGCCCGGTTTTCCCCAAATCCCTTTTAGCTTGGTGGTAGCAATTAATATCAGAAGGCTATGGGTTCGGTTCGCGTCTATGACTCATTTACGTTCTTTATCCTGGTATACTTTACCCGACAAAATTCCTAAAAGCATTTCGGCGCCGATGAATTATTTCACGTGCACAATGTTAGTTGACATATATGTCTTTGTGTTGACAAAGGGACCCCCGCTCTCGTGGTGTAATGAGCATCTTATTCTTTTCTTAGAAGAACTTAAACTTTGACCATCTTTCTTTTAGGCTTTTGACAGCGCTGAAACATGATTACCAAGCAAAGAACAACACTCAGTAGCTTGGTATTATAAGGCTATTCATCCAGAGTACTAATCTGAGTCATATCAATAAAAAGAAAACATGCTTTATTTTGTGCCCCAAGCAAAATAAATATTCAAACTCATAGGAATGTAAGTTGCTCTGAAAGAATAGAGCACGCGTATGCCATTATTAAGGTTCAAATACTATTCAGTCCACTTCCTATTCGCAAACAACGCAAAAAGGATATATTATTTGTTCTCAATATTGAGTTGTTCTGCTTTTATAAGTTGGCTGGGTCTGATAAACCACTTTGTTTTCCATTTTTCAGCAATGCGTATTTATTTTCATGCACAAGAACTCTTTATGCTTCAGTGAGCCAAACGAAGGAAGTTATATGATTTAAAGATACATCCTCTGCTAAAACACCCGCTAGTTTATTTTTGTTTGAGCTGCTTTTGCAGCAGATACTCAAAACGAAAATAGGTGTTATAGCGACATAATATTCAACTTTCTAATGAGGATTCTAAAACAAGTTTGGTTTCAAAATGCAGGGAGAAGAAGAATATTCATACGCCTTAAGGACTTACCTGAGAAATGAAAAAAAAAAAAAAAAAATTGGTAATGACTTACGCCAGTGGGAATTAATTTAACATAACGAAGAGTTTTGCCAACATAACTGACAAAACTGTTGTCGCGTCTTAATTTACCTTTTCGGGTGGCAATGTTTATTATTTCACCCCTGACGCACCAGAATTAATTTGTAGGTGGTGTTTGAGCTGCTTTTGCAGCAGATACTCAAAACAAAAAATAGGTAATGACTTACGCCAGTGGGAATTAATTTAACATAACGAAGAGTTTTGCCAACATAACTGACAAAACTGTTGTCGCGACTTAATTTACCTTTTCGGGTGGCAATGTTTATTATTTCACCCCTGACGCACCAGAATTAATTTGTAGGTGGTGTTTGAGCTGCTTTTGCAGCAGATACTCAAAACGAAAATAGGTGTTATAGCGACATAATATTCAACTTTCTAATGAGGATTCTAAAACAAGTTTGGTTTCAAAATGCAGGGAGAAGAAGAATATTCATACGCCTTAAGGACTTACCTGAGAAATGAAAAAAAAAAAAAAATAGGTAATGACTTACGCCAGTGGGAATTAATTTAACATAACGAAGAGTTTTGCCAACATAACTGACAAAACTGTTGTCGCGTCTTAATTTACCTTTTCGGGTGGCAATGTTTATTATTTCACCCCTGACGCACCAGAATTAATTTGTAGGTGGTGGGGCGTCAAATTTAATACCTCAAATATAATTTGAATTCAAGTCACGCTCAGGCAAGAACAACTTTCCAGTTTTTACAATTTTAATTTTTAACACAGTGAATAAAAGCATTCTGTAATTTAAAAAGTTCAGAAAATGTAAAAACAGTGCGCAAACTCCTCGTTGGTGTTGAGCTGATCTGAATTTATGTCAGGCTGAGTGAATAGTCTACTTTAAAAGCCAAATGTTGATGCGAACGAATTCTTTTTTGAAAAAGACATGTATGCCTTTCTTATCAATGCTTGGAAATAAATTCAAACGAGGGAGAAATGCGACGGCTTATAAATTTCCGTAAGGAGACGTTCTAACAAACATCAAAACTTGTAATTAATACTGTCCAATGTTTAATTCATATACAATATTGTTAACTTTGTCTTCCAGTCAATGAAAAGGTGAAACTTAACTTTTGTAATGTTGGTTTTTCTACGACGATCATGGAAAATAATGATAATAAATAGTTTTCTAAGAGGTTCATATGGCTGCCTTCCCTTACAACTCGGGTTTTCAACAGCAATTGCATAAAACGTACTCACCTGTTATTAGTTGTTTAGCTGAGTTACCAAGGTGATTTGTGGAAAGAGCATTCTCGTGATCTTATTGATACTAGTGGCGAACTGCATTGCTTTAAATTTAACACTTTCTTCGCAACTTTCAAGATTTAACAAATGCAACTGATAAGTAGTTTCTTTGATACCAACAAGGACGCTTCGATCTCACTTTTAAGTTCTAGTGAAATAAAAAAAAATAGCATGCAAATATAACAATATCAAAAGCGGGTGACAATGTCATGAACGTTGAATTAAGATATCGCAAGGCTTACAAACAATTTTAATAATTGAGCTTAGAAGAACTGTCTGAAAATAACTTCACGCATTAGCAACTGCAACTTTGCGCATTTTTCCCTGTGGAATCATGTTGGTTAAATGTTACCAGATATATATTCAGATATCACAAAAAGGAAAAAAAAACTTTGAAAAAACTGACGTGAGATTTGAAGGCAGTGAGATCAGAGCGATCGCGATACACTAATCAAACTTAAGATTTTCGTTTAACATTGACATAGAGACTAGCGAGTCCTCCAACAGGCAACCTAAGCCTTTTGATAATGGAAACAGTTGTTAGACTCAACATTGAAATAGGAATGACTGTAAAATTGCGATTGACTTAGAAGCATGAGGAGGTTGCCATGCATGTCTCAACTTCCTGCTGTTATTTGCCATCTTCACTGCTGTTGAGTGATAATGTAATTCTGTATTATTTCTCTGCTTTACTTTTTTCATCCGGATAAGGCCCGGTATTAATATATTTTTGGTTTCATCTTGGAGGTTTCTCAACAAACCGTGTTACCGGTTTCTCCATGTCGTTCGTCACTGTCTTAAGCCCGTCGACCTTATTTAACCTGGAGGAAGCCAATCGACGGATAGATGTTACTTTACTTTTCTTTGATTTAGCCTGACGCTTAAAAAAAATAAAGCATTTAAGTTCAAACGCATAGAGGATATGGCTTTTAATTGCCTCATATATCTACCACAAGAAAAGGCTGTGTTCAAGACAAGCAGATTAGCTAACTACCAGTGTAAACGTATTCTGGTCCTCTTCTTCCAGGCTTGGGTTTTTCGGGCTAAAACGAAAAAAATTTAATCAAGTGATAATGTCAACAATTTTGGGCTTGTTCCCGAAATGTTTAAGTTAAGTGTGGACAGCGTTTTGAAATAATGGAGCATCCTTCTTTGAATCAACGCGTAAAGGTTCAAAACAACAACAACAACAAGAACTAAGACGCACCATTTGCCCGTATTGAGCTGTGGCTAAGTGATGCAAAAATTTGACCAGCCGCCGCAATCTCCAGGCATCTAACGAAAAGCATTAAGATTTGCTATTGACCTCAATTCTGGCTAAAACAGTTGTCTCACAGAACGTCTAGCACCAGAAAAAATATATTCGTTGGTTAACCGTCTCGTATTTCGATTTCGAAACGTTTATTCAGTTCTGTGAAACGTAGAGAAAGCGGAGTTAAGACCATAACCTCAAATTGCTGACCATGCGAGCTGTAATGTTTTAGCTGTCTCTCCCGGTTCGTGCACATGGCTTTTGTGAGAAGCTTAGACAGCAGTTGTTGAAAACGTGCATGTCCGAAAAATGATATTTACTATCCGTTCCCCTGTACTAGCATAACTTCCACCAATACCGAATAAATTAGAGTGAATAGTGTACCAGGCATAACATTTTGAAATAGCTGTACAGCGACAGTTAAACCGTGCGTCATGCTACCTTAAACGTTGAATGGACGAAATGTTAAAGCGTCTTTGAAAACAGTGCAAATCATTTTCCACATTTTCTACAACGATGAAACCTTGACAAAACAGTTTCAACAAATGATCCAGTAAGTCGATTATTGCAGAGAATGTTAAAACCGTTCAAACGAGCTTTTTGCATACGGTGGAGGTTTGTCAACGAGCACTTTTTCACAACGGCCACTTTCTTTTGTCCAAGCGGAGACAGTCCATACATTTACCTTCTCTATAGCCGCCACCTCTCCATGACAGCAAAGCCCGCTTATTCTCGTCCCAGCTGCTAAAATAACCTCTTCATAGCGGTCGTCAGTTTAATCAAAGACTGACGAACGGTGCCTGCAAACCCCACGTTTTTAGATGTACCTGGTCGATACCACGGCATCCTCGGCTGTAGAGTACCATTTGGAGAAAGGGAAAATAAAAGCAAACGATGTGCAAACTGATGTACTCAGTGTACCTTACCGCTTTTTTGTTCACATTTTTGTCCTGATAATTTGGTTTCTGTTTTATTGATATATTTTTATAATTTCGATACTAGAGATTTGTTGTGGTATGAAATTTACTTTGGTTTCAAATTATTTCATACTAGTATGGAATTTATTTCCTTTGTCTCCTAACCCTAATTATTCATAGGAGAGAAAGGAAATGAATTCCATACTGGTATGAAATAATTTCATATCACAACAGATAAAGTGCGTGGCAGTGTATCTCGACATTACACACTAGGCTTACACTAAGCACTGTCCAATATGTTATTAGTGCCCTATATGTGGGCTAGCATGAAGTTATTGCCGGTTTGTGAACCTATATTAAACACTCAAAAGAGGGTTTCATCAGATATTCAAATACCGCTTTGGCCTATTTATTGCACATCGTTACGCAGGAACTCAATCCCAACAAATACCAGTTGACGGCGGTTGGAGTCCGTGGTCACGCTATTGCTCGTGCATCGGGGCCTGCAATAGAGGGACTCAAGTTCGGTGACGCGCGCGTACTAATCCGTTTCCCCAACATGGCGGTCAGAAATTCCCAGGCACTAGGTATGACACGCGGCAGTGCAGCACTCACCCGTGCCACGTTCGTTCAAGGATACTAAATAAGTAAGAAAAAAAAAGCATCAAGAAAACAACAACAACAAATTTAGTCAGTCAGTGAGGGGTATAAGCATAAAAATTAAACCTCTGTAAGACATGGATGTTAAGAACCGTTAATACTTTTGTCTTCTTATGGAATAGTCTGTGGAAGGAACATTTTAGACAACGATCGCCAAAATAGTGAATAAAAAGAAAACAAAAACAAAAAAAAAAAGGTCTCTCGCATTCATGTAAACGAGGATTTGGAGCCGTTTGTTGCCGTTTTACCGTCGAACCTCGATTATCCGGAACTCGATTATCCATATATTTCTTGTGGTCCCACATTGTTTTCATGAATATTTAATTAATAAGACATGATTAACATTCCTAAAACTCTATTCTCTTAAATTCTTTTTAGGCAGTGAAAAGTGCGTTTAAAACGGCTTTATTTTCCTCCCAAACATCGAATTTATAAGCGTTAGCGCGCAAGCGTTATAAGCAAAGTGCATTCTATTGTTTTCTGGTTGGCTGAGACTTGTTTTGCTAAAAATTAAAGTGAAATTTTCATTTCCTAATAAATTAATTTTAATTTCTACCATTAATATTCATATTTTCGATAATCCAGATTTCCGATTATTTGAACTCTTCACTCCGGCGTATAAGTTTATTAGCAAAGTAGATGGCATTTGGGAATTGTATTTCTCTAACCATTGTTTAGTCCGGCTTCATCTCATGTCTGTCATACTGCCCGGAATCTTAAACGTGAAGTGTATACAAGAAGGCTCGGTTCCTGTAGGCGACTCAAATTCGTTCTTTGTCCTTATGTGCTCTTTTCAAAACTACAGAAACATTTCGGGTTCGATAATTTATTTTAAGTAGCGAAAAATTCAACTGATAAGCTACCACCAATAGCGAAGAAACCGAAGTTTAGCAAAGCCGATCGTTCTCCCATTGCATGCATCACATTTTACCCATTTCTTGAACGAACGCAACCTTTGCTGAAACTACTAAAATACATGACGGGTGTTTCACGTGATTATATACAAAAGAAAATAACCACAGTATTTTGGTATTTTAAGAACAGTCAACCGGAGTATGAAGCAAGAGTCCGGTCTGATTTATGTAGATAAATCATAACGCTGTATTTTGTCTCCCAGGCAAAGCGGATATTCAAACGCATGTACAAAGCACAGGAAGTTGCTTAAATAGAAAAGATGCCCATGTTATTATTAGGGTCCAAATTAAGTGAGATCCAGTCAGCTTCATTTTCACAAACAATGCAGCTGGAAAAGATATGTTATTTGTGCTCATCATTGGGTGTTTCCTCAGTTAGTACGTCCTCTGGGTCCATCAAACTACTTTGTTTTCCGGTCTTCAACTAATAACTAGGCAAATTCAATATTTCAATATTTACTTTCACCCGTAAAAACCCACTGTGCTCTAGCTTATAACCTTAAAAGTATAGTTAGTTAAGATACCTCTTAAATCACCTGCTCATTTATTTTCGTTTGTGCCGCTCTCACAACAAACACTCATAAATGAAAATTGGAGTTATAATATTTGACAATATTATGAGCTTTTCTAAACACCAAAAAGAGTTCTTTCATAATACATTGAGCAGAGGAAGAATAAACTTTTGCGTTAATGAAATGGAGGGTAATGATGTACGTCAGTAGAGACTAATTTGCAATAATGAAAGGTCTTGCCGACATAACTTGCGACATTGTCAGGTCTTAATTGACCTTTCTGGGTGACAATGTTTATATTCTTTTCCCCCTTAAATATATCATACGCACCAGAATTAATTTTCAGTTAGTGGGGCGTCAAATATAATACCCCAAACTCATTTCTTAAATACAAATTGTGAATTCAAGTCAAGTTGAGGCAAGACGAACTTTGCACTTTTAAGGAGGTTTACACAAACAATGAACTCCCAGCAGAAGGATCCGAAGGATACTATGCCACCACGTGAATTTGTAGATAAATAAGAGATAACGACAGTGGGGCGAACTATTTACAATCCATTGTAAATAGTTTTTAATTCTTAGTTTTTAAACTTTTTAATCTGAAGAAGGCTGAACAGCCAAAACGTTATTACATCCGTCAGATCAGCTAGACGTTCACCCCACTGTCGTTATCTCTTATTTATCTATCTATCTATCTATCTATCTATCTATCTATCTATCTATCTATCTATCTATCTATATATATATATATATATATATATATATATATATATAATATATAGGCAGAATAAGGAGGTTTACACAAACAATGGACTCCCAGCAGAAGGATCCGAAGGATACTATGCCACCACGTGAATTTGTAGATAAATAAGAAGTAAGGACAAGAAGCAATTCATTTACCAAGCAAGAACATGTGAAATGGACAAGTCATTTGTTGTAATTAATGCGATTTTTAGAGCAAAATTCACGTCTCTTGTTAAGGCCATGCGGGTTAAGCGTGAATAATTGCAAAAGTAGTGAAACTGCAATAGTGGGGGAAAAATGTACCTCAGAATCCAGACCATATCACGGATAAGGGAACCAAAAGGCAGGCAGGCAGGCAATTATGTTCTTTAACTAAACTGTTTATTGTCGTTGTTAGGTTAAGGGTAGTTTTGTTGTTGTTGTTGTTGTTTTGTTTGTTAGAGATCTAGAAGTTTGCATTTCTGTTGCATTTCATTTCCCTCATCAGGAAGCAGTGCGAGAAAACATGCATCAACGATTTGCTTGGAACTCATAACACCTCCTCCAACATCTTTGATTATTTCATTTTTATGAAAAATTTTTCTCATATTATACGGAAACCATCTCTTCCATCTTGACGCTTGATCAAATTGCATCAACATCCAGAGTTCTTCCATGGAGAGTTTAAAGTCTTTAAAGAAGTACAAATAAAACCTCTTCCATTGCTATTATGTCCAAATATATTCCACTTAGCCTCTACATACTCCACTCCGCGGCTTCGGTACTTCCTTATCTTACACTATTTTTTCCCTTCTCCTAGTAAATGTTCCTGGATTTGTTAGAATTTCAGCGCATTTTAACTCGAACACCATATCAACGAGAGTGATAAGGACGGATGGAAAGCGAATCCAGGGTTTGCTTCTTCTTGGTGCAAAAACTGCGCCTGCTAGACGAAATTCTAGCGGATTCTTAGTAATTCGAAACTGGATTTCCACCAATAGCGCAGCTCCATCTCATCTGCGTAAACCATACAAAACCCATAATTTCTCGACTCGCTCTGATGAAGGTCTAACGCTCGAAACCTGCTTTTTGAATCTCTTTACGGAAGTCAATTTACATTATCAAATCTGTTGATGCACCAAATTTTCGTGAGTAGATGCTTACAAACAGGTTAGTAATGCATGACCGACTGAGTGTTAACCTTCTTACTAACATTTTAAACTAAAAACTTGACACGTTTTATTGTTTGCTTTTGCATATTTTTATTACTGATACAAGTCTTCTGAGAGTAATTTTGCTTTTTTTGCAACAGTGCATGGTGGTCGGGATAATTGGGGAGGATGGTCAAACTGTACATGTTCGGTGACGTTCGGAGGAGGCGTTCAGACGCGTGATCGCCTTTGCAACACTCCTGCACTAGCGCGTCACCTGAGGGATTGTCATGGAAACGGCTCAGAAACACAACAGTACATCAACCGGGAATGTCCAGGTGAATCAATTTACACTTGTAAGATATCAAATAATACCTCAGTTAGCAAGAGTTCTTAGTGAAGCGACTGTCCTTGTAATCTAATTCGCTTGAGGTTGTCTCTTACCAGTCAAGAACAAGATAATTAGGCAAGTTGCTACTAACGTAATGTTGCGTTTCAGCTATATCAGCCTGGATTTGTTTCATTGGGGACGTAGAAAATATCAGTCTTGATTTAAAAAATTCTTGAAAACAAAAATTGATAACGGGTAATACCGTTGCACTGCCTCCTTTTTGGCAGGTAATTTACTTTAAAGGAATGACTCTGTCGTCTGACAAGCCTTTTTTCTTGCAATACATCAAGTGCTGCCGTCTAAGGCGAAAATTACCTCACTTTTTTTTCCATTTGGCTGACATGTTGTATCCTGTATTCCAAAATTAAACACATGGGAGCAAAAATCGTTGACGCTCGTGTAGTCATTTCCCAAACCAATATGACTTGAGTCTAGAACCAAGGGCGCGCAGCACTCAACCGTGTCAAGGGATGTTTAAGGTTAATAAGTAAAGAAAAACAACAAACAGACAAACAAACAAATAACCAACAAATTTAGTCAGTTGGTAACCAGATCGCACAATTCAATGCTTTTTTTAAGGTAATCGAGTTCGTGAACAAATCCACCAATTTATCGAAAATCAAAAACTTAATGGAGATTTCATTAAAACAAGTTTCACAATCCGTACCAAAAACGCATGACATATGGATACAACAACGAGCTGGGCTATCACCTAGCGTCCTTAATAAGCCGTTCAATCAGTCAGTTATACGTGTTCGTGCTTTCAATTCGACAATTATTTGCTCATCGCTTACTTAGCTGGAAAATGAATATATTGATTCAAACAGTAGATGCTCACAAAAGCTTCACTAATTTATGAACTTCCAGATTCAGTGTCAACGTGTAGACTCTTTAAACGGAGGTTTATTGTTCGATATTGCTTTATTGTCTTTGACGCATTTGACTTATTCGTTGGCCATATTCCAGCGTCCAGGTAGACGTCTATGCCATGCACGCACCTAAGAATTTGATTTGCTCATTTTTCAAATAACATAATTAAGTTAAAGATAAACTTTGAGATAAACGATACGCCTTTAAAGTTTCTTAGAATAATTTTTGTCTATTTTCAATAGTACATGGCTGTTGGGGTAATTGGGGAGGATGGTCAAACTGTTCCGTGACGTGCGGAAGAGGTTTACAGACGCGCAGTCGCCTTTGCAACAATCCTGCACCAGCGCATAACGGGAGGAATTGCACTGGAAACAGCTCAGGAACACAACAGTGCACCATCAGGCAATTCCCAGGTGAGTCAATTTATTCTTCTAGGATATAACATGATGCCTCTAGCTAGAGAGAGGCTTTAATAGAGCCACTGTCATTGTAGTTTCATTCGTTTCGGAAGTAAAGCTAATATTGCGTTTCAGCTTGCATAGGTGTAGAAAGTATCAGTGCTGAATTAAAACATTCATGAAGATAAGTGAGGCAAAGGTTCTCGAATTTTGTGCTTAATAATGTTAAAGTGCCTCCTTGTCGACTGGCGTTTAAAAAAATGGCTTTGTCGTCTGACAAGCATTTCTCCTACAATACCGCAAATGCTAACGTCCAAGGCAAAAAATTACGTCACCATTTCCATTCCATGGCCATCTAGTATCGTATATCCCAAAATTAAAGATTCCAGAACTCCAAATGAAGTCACCGTTTCCATTTGGCGGTCATCTTTTAGCTTGGATTCAGAATTTAAAAACACTGGACACAAAGTCGTCTCCGCACGTGTTGTAATTCATTTACCAAACATGGCGATAAGGGTTGCAAACCAGTAAGAACGGTTCTAGAAACAAAGTGCGCGTAGCCCTCTCCGTCTCCAGGCACGTTGAATGATAATACGTTAAAAAGCAAGAGAGCTAGTAAGCAAATAAAATATTGGGAAGGATGGTCAAACTGTTTCTTGGCGCGCGGAGGAGGCTCATAGACGAGCAGTCGCCTTTGTAACAACCCTGCACCAGTATATAATGGGAGCGACTGCAACGGAAACAGCTCAGAAACACAGCAATGCAACACCCGGCAATATCCCGGTGAGTCGATCTCAAGATATGAAGCGATGCCTCTTTGCAGCGAGAGACTTAATAGAGCAACTTTCATTGCAATATTATACGCTTCATGTTCAGTCAGTGGGTAAGAACAAGCTAATCTGGGAAGTTGCTGCAGCAGTTTCATCAAAGCTTTAAAGGGGTAGTGGTGGTGAAGAAAGGGCCAGTGGTGCCTTAATGCATTGATGAAATAAAAAAAAAAAGAAGAAGAAGAATAGAAAAGGAATATGAGGCAGAGATACTCGGAATATTAAAAAAATTAAAAACAAAACAAATCAAAACAAAATAGTTATGGGAGCAGGGATGGCGCAGTGGTGAGAGCACTCGCCTTCCACCAGTGTGGCCAGGGTTCGATTCCTGGACTCGGCGTCACAAGTGGGTTGAGTTTGCTGTTAGTTTTCTTCTCTGCTCCGAGAGGTTTTTCTCCAAATTCCAATTTCGTTTGCTTTTAAAGCGCATTTGATCATATACACATGGAAAATGCGCTATATAAGTTCTAAATTATTATTGTTATTATTATTATCATTATTATTCTCATCTTTGTGAACTGGATGATCTTTTTTCCGGTTTGCTTTATAAGGGAGCGGGTCATAGCCCATAACCAAAGGTCCCTTAGAGTTTTCTCCTTACTCTAGAGCTCCAACACCTTTCTCAAAATCCTTGCCTTTCCCAGTGACGTAGTTTTCTGGAGTAATAGAATACTAATTTGACATTCAACTTTCTCCACCCCTTGTCCAAGTTTTTTGTTCCACTTCCCAAAGATCCTACAACAATTGGTACCACCTGCACAGTTCTCATATATCACATTCTTGCAATTTCTCTTTCAAGGTCCTGATACTTTTCAACTTTTTCAATCTCCTTTTCAACAATTCTTTTCTTTTTTTTGTATCGATTATATAGATTTATCTTCCTTCTCCTTTCCTTTTCTTTCCTTTTCATAATCTTTTCCTACTAAATAACCTTATCTCTGTTTTCCTCTGTCCGCCTCGATTAGTTAAGCTATATGCGAGCAGAGGAAGTTGATATGTGTGTTTATGTAAATTTATTTACTTGGTAACTCTTACTTGAATATCAATAATTAGTATAAATCTACTAGCGTTCTATCACGAATGCCATTCTCTGATTGGCTAAGCTACTCGCTATCTAGTCTGTGATAGATAGTGAGTAGCGGTTGTCAACAAAACGGCGGCCGCTTCTGCGCGTTTTTGAAGAGTCTGCGAGGAGGATTTAGATAATTTACTTGTTTAGTTTTGAACGACTAGAAGATTTATACTAAAACAATTAGATTATTCGCTCTCGATTTCTATGCGTGATAGCTGATTCGGGCTGCGCCCTCATTAGCTATCACGCGATAGAAATCTTGAGCTCATAATTTAATTGTTAAACAGAACAGATATTTTATCCGCTGGTACAGCAATATCAATAATAGTGCAGCTTCTCAGTATGTGCACCGTTCCTAGGAGGGTGATTTTTTGCATCTCATTATTATTATTATTATTATTATTATTATTATTATTATTATTATTGTTATTGTTATTGTTGTTGTTGTTGTTATTGTTGTCTGGAGGCAAGACTGGACATTAAGGCCACGGGGCTTCTGGTCTCGAGGAGTTACAGCATTTTTTGATGTCAGGTTAACGCATGCTAATTCCAAGTGTAACCAGGGAAAAGCAACATCCACAATCTTCAAGGAGCAGGAGAAGGAGAAAGAGTGAAAGTACCTACAGAGGGTGCTGGACGTTGAAATGGGATCTTTCACTCCCTTTGTTGCTCGGGGCTTAGCCCGAGCTTAGAAATGCAGTTGGGGCAGAAAACGACTTTCCTCATAATACGCATACTTAGTGTTACGTCATAAACGGGACAGCGCACAAACTTTCTTCAGTCGCCATTTTGAATGCCACGAGAGTGCGCCACAGTGAAAAGAGGTTTTAAGTGTGGTAAACGTTCTATACTTGCTTGACATCTTTTACTTTTTTTAGCATTTTTTCTACTTGTTACAATCTAGCTCTGTTGCTTACCCGTATTTACCCGTGTATAATTCGCACTTTTTCCCCAAGATTTTGTTAATGAAACTCTGCGTGTTATATACACGGAACCTTTTGTTTGTTGATCGCGTCCATCATTTACATACGCGTGTGGTTAACAAGGGATACATAAGACAATAAACAAGACTTCCAAAGGCTGTTGTCCATGCCGTTGTAATAATAAACAAGCAAATAACCTATCACAGTTTTTTTTTAAATTAACGCCGATAAACTGGCTGGAAAAACCGCGATAAAACTGCCGAAGATATTCTGTGAACAGACGCCAAAAATTTGCTCACAGACGAAACAAAATATCCTTTTACTTGAATATGGTAACAAAACGCACATTTTGTCAGCCAAAGTTAGTTCGAAATTATTATGCTCGAAGTACAGCAGCTCAGAACAAAGACAAAATAAATGAGGTATATTTTGCAGAGGCTTTACAATATTTAAAATCTTTTGACAACGGAAAATCGTCAGAGATGCATTGCACAAGGACTTAAACCGGAGAGGCAGAACATTTGTATTTGCTTTTCTTGAGTAGATAACTCCAGCTGTTCGATCGGGTGAGAATTTTCTCCGACCAAATGGTGGTTATTTTAACAGATAGGTATACTGCTATTTATTTTATTTTTGGAAAAATTGTCTAGAAAAACAAGGTGCGCATTATACACGGGTAAATACGGTATTTACGGGCGAATACTGGAGATATGAAAGCTTTTACACGGGTAAACAAACCAGTGTTAAAATTAACATCTCAAAACAAACCATCATTTGAGCCACTGAAACTAAGAAACAAACGTGTATCAAAAAAGTACAACATCAAAGTCTTCTAAATCTAGAAAGTTACGTATATGGAAATTAACCAAATCCAGAGCAAAGAATAGAGCATCAGAACCAAGTCAATCTCTAGCGAGACCTTCACTGGAGCCTACTACAGGATGTGACAGCAAAACATTGCCACAAAGCACTCAAACTTAAGCTGATAAACGGGATACTTTTGTTTCTGATTTGTGCTATTCTTTGAACGAACTTTTGAGGAAGGAAGGTCCATCACCTTGTAAAACAGCCTATTCTGTTGTAGCAGAATCTGTTTATCTCAAAACGTGAAGGACACGATTCGAGAAGTTTATTTACTACGAAAACAGGAGTAACAGACCGGTCCTGTATCTCGACTTCAGACGACCGCGTGAACCCAGTAGGATTTGTGTCAAAGAGCAGCGGCACCCAACGAGCCAAATCAACCAAAAGCTATAGAAAGGCATTTTTAAGTACCTTGTGGTGTTTGAAGTCTGTTTGTGATATTTTCATAAAGCTAGAAGAAGTTCATATGTTCGGATTCCCTAGCTGAAATTTTAATTGCCTGAAAATGTTAGGGAACAAAATCTTCCTTTGAGAAAATGGAAGCTGAAATGAACTTTCCACGAGCTTTCTAGGGAACTATTTTCTTTCCGAAAATGCTAGCTGACATTTTTGACTGCCAAAAACAGCAATTACGACCTTTTCGATAACAAAAATCCGAGTGCACTCTTTAATCGACGTCGAAAGCCCAAGGCGAATTACCCTCCACCGAACAGATATCTACCGAAACTTGTCATTGGGTGCCCCTGAAACAGGTGGGCAATTTTGAGAACAAACCAAGAAAACTAAGGCGAATCTGCAAAAAATACAGCAGTAAAAATGTTTCAAGATCTTCAAGAATTCATTTGTATGTTACAGGTGCCTTTGCTTGCCATAGTTTTATCGATGGGAATAACAGAACGCGTATGATAGGGCGCTTGTGGTCTAAGCATGAACTGAGGCTAACGAAGGAGAAATTGAAGTGGAAATTGAAAGAGGGCCAATATCCCAAAATGGAACCGTACTTTAATATCGGTGTTTACAAGACTCAAAATCATAGGATAAGTCATTGGCGCTTTATCCTTCGGCAATAAATTTTGAAATTTCATATTTGCGTTCACGACTCTTTGATCTTGGTTCTTATGTCAAATGACAAGAGTGGAAATGACAACATTGCACGTCCTCTCCAAGCTACATCCTGCAATCAGTCTCCCCGAGCTAAAAGCCATTATGGCTCTTGTTTTTGGAACTAACGGCAGCCGACTGCAACCACTTCCTCAAACGCCTTGCTGAGAAGCTCTCAGAGAAGAATTAGGAACCTTATCACATTACTAATATATATATTTAACCAAGCCTAAAAGCGGAGCTCCAAAATTATTATCATTCCTTTTTACTGGCAGTTATCTATAATCTGCTTATCATATTACCTATCCGGCCTCACTGACGCAATGCTGTAGAAAATAGTATGGGAAAGTGGATTTGTACCTTCCGGTCCATCTCTTCTTCGGGATATGATTTGGACCGCCCCCCCCCCCCCCCCCCGTCCAGATCTGCTAGCAGATATGAGCCCCCTTTCATGAATTGCCCCTCTCCGAAAACAAGCGTTCTGTTGAGTAAGGTAATAGAATTCCTTTGAAAATTGAACGCAAA
>JAEMWC010000624.1:390000-485000 GCA_016490735.1 Pachyseris speciosa | reverse complement strand
GGTCGCCGGGTGCAGGAAGCAGGTTGCTCGTTGCCGGAGGTTTTTCTAGTCCACTGTTTATGCTTCCTTAACCATAACTTTTTTCAAATCATCAGAATGCAGTGAACGTAATCAACAAATCAATAGAAGACATTCAAAAGGAACAGGTCAAAAACAAGGGCAATGTCTTGTTAGCCACTCGGGAATTGGAGTCCTTTGCCATTAATTACGCCAAGATTCATTACAAAACAAATGAGAGCCGGGTTATTTCCACAGAACACTATGGTAAGTGACGGAGAGAAATCGTTGCATCTGATCGGAGGGCACTCTTTCATGGGGCACCTCTCTTTTGAAATAATCTAACATTACGCAATTTAATTTCCAAGTAAAAGATGTATTGCCCGAACAGGTTATATCACTAAAGTCTCCCCGCTTCATAACACTTCTGGTTTCTAAAGCTTTCGCAAGGACACCAACCGGTGTCCACCCAACCCATATATTCCTGTTTTAAAACAGGCCACATCAAAATAAAATACGTTCCCTGCTCATAGAGATCAACGTGTGGGTAATTTAACATGCCTCTCGACTTTTATGAGTGGAGGTGAAGAAAACAGGACCACTCTACAGATAGCTAGAGTAGATGAACCGAGCACGTTTTGCTGGTAATGTGCAGAATATTATTTGCCTGTTGGGAAATTCACGCTCTGCCAGCCAAGCCCTTTGTGTTGCACTGGAGGTTAGGCTCACAGTCCTGGTCCAAACGTATTCTGCAGGATGTTTACGAATCACATACAGAAGAAGAAGAGGGAAGAAGGAATACTTTATTTAAGCATCTAACGTCTAAGAGCTATACAAGCTCGTTCCAAATACGTACGTGTATTCCTAAAATATAAAAATTTACAAACAAAATCACAAAATTACAAAGTCAAAAATCTAGAACATAAAAATTACTATAAACTAATATATATGAGTACTATTAACTACAAAACCTATAAACAGCTATTCACTAAACATCAACAAAGAAAGGGTATTATGTTTTTAAAATATCTGTTCCACAGGAAAACGTTATTCCGCGCATTCCCTTATTACTACGCAGGAACAACTATAAGCAGAATAGTGTGAAAACAACAACAACAGCAACAAAAGCACCATAAATGCAAATGAATCTAAGTGAGAGCCACTGGTCTCATTATTTAACATCTCAGCTTCTTGTTCAATCAATCTTTCAGCGATGAAAATCAAGAAAGTACCAGCAGATAGCAAGGCTGTAGTTGTTTTCTCTTTGAATGATACAGAATACTCAATGAGGGAAGCTAGAGAGAGTATTTCCATACCATACCACGCCTTCGATGGCAAAGGTAAACTGCAGTCGTTGTTTTTCAGCTACTAGTTATTGTGTTCAATACCAACACTAACCAGTATTACTCCTGGCCCATGACTTGGAAGTGAGCTCTAACGTTCTATAAGCTTTTGTGATGGTATTCCACGTTCTTGTTCCAAGATTGGAATCGCTTCTTTTTAAAATAATGAATGATATCACCAAAAATCCCCGTACAAACATGAATGCGAGTTTGATATAGACAAAGCAGGCGCTTTTACAATCATCGTTACATCTCTCTACAGCCCATTAATCAGTTTATTGGTTGTGCTAAAACCAAGCCTTCTTCACTAGCAGAACGCTCAGTGAACGAGTTAAGAAAACGATCTTTTTTTTTCTTTTTCTTTTTCTTATTCTTTTTTTTTTAGTTGTTGTATTCTTAACTAATTTTTTTTTTCAAATACCTTTTTTTTTTCGTTTAGAGTCTGTTGTTGTATGCATTATTTATAACAACGTCAAGCAATGGATCCCGGAGAATGAGAAAATCCGATTGCACAAGTGGGTGTACTTCAACTTTGATGTAGTGTAACAGCTAACATCAACAGGCGTGGTTCGGACGACCTCAGTTACAGGGTTGGGTGATGGGGCGAGGGGTTTTTCTGAGCTTCTTCATTCGATCTATAATCCTCATTCTGTTTGCTTTCAAACTTGCAATTTGACAAATGGCCTATGATGTTATGCACATTGGCCACACAAAAGCTATCTTTCACTATCATGGCTTTGTTTTGAAAGAATGTAAAACTTCATAAAATTGTAGCTTCTATTGTGGTGTACGAAGATTCCATCACCAGGACTTAAAAGTACACGCACAAATAATTATCCACACGTTAAGTAAGTAATATTTCCAAACGTTTAATATTCATTATGTACTATGACAAACTATTAATAGGTTGGTTTCTTACTTTTCAGCAATAACGAGACCCTTAAGAACCTGAAGTTGGGAAGCCGGATAATTGCCGCAAGTGTTTACCCCGAGCCCTCTGGAACTCTTCGAGAAAATGTCACCATCTCTTTGATATACAACAACGTATGTTCAGCATTAACAACTTCTCCGCAGCGCTTAGAGCTCAAGCCGATAGAAGAAGAATCGCTAGTGAGAATAAAAATAAAATGTTCTAACTCAATTTCTTTAAAATTCCAGGAATTCAAGAAGGAAGACGTACCCAATTGCCGTTTTTGGGACTTTAATATCAAGTAAGACAAGCAAAGAATACAATTTACCACCATGCAAAGTCCTTCAGCTGTTTTCATGATCCACTATTGCTATCATATTATCTTCATCAGTAAGCCTCCTTTAACTTGCTTCTTAAAGGCTATATTCAAAAAAAATCTTTCTTGATTGTCTTAAAACGAATTAACTTGCAAAACATTTGCAGCAAAGCAGCATAAACCGACAACCGCTAGTCACTGAAAAGCTATAGATAAATCACCTTTTGCGAGTCACCTAGCCCGTACAAGAACTGTGCCTGAAATAAGAAACAATGCCAGATTTTTTATCATAATTTTGCAGATCGACATTGAACGGCTCTTGGTCCAGCAGAGGGTGCTCGCTGGTGCGATCATTCAACGATGAAATCACTTGCTCTTGCAATCATCTCACCAATTTTGCCGTTTTGATGCAAGTTAAGGAAAACAAGGTCAGTAGAACTAACAAGGCATGTCTGTGCTTTTTTTCTTATCTTGTTTTGTTTATTTGTTTGTTTGTCTGTTTTTTTTTTGTTTCTTTTGTTTCTTTATACTTAGTTATTATAACATTAAGACATTTGAACATATAAGTCTAAAATGATCATGATCATAGTTAGGCACTGTTTTTGTTCCGTTGTTTCATTCATAAAACATCAGTTGTCCTTTGCCCTTTACAGGACCTTCTTTTGGAGCACAAGTTGGCGTTGGAAGTTATCACTTACATTGGTTGTGCCCTGTCACTTGCTGGAGCAGTGCTTACTATCATAGCATATTCCGTCCTTATGTAAGTTCATAATCATAATTGACCAAGATTAGCTGTTTCAATTAGTCTTTGCAAAGCCTAGTAATAGCAATACTGAAACGTGAAACTAGTTCTCCATTTGTTTGCAAATGTGCACTTCGACTGTAAATCGTATTTTGGTGAAGTAACACTTTGAAAAAGTCGACTCAAAATGTTGTTCATTTCGTTTTTTTTTTTCTCGTCAAAAATCCTATGAAAGTCAAGTTGACGGCATAATATCACAATATCTACGTACATCTGGCAATACCATGCAAATTTAAACCAGATTCCGAAAAGGAATTTCAAACAATAGATTTCCTTCAGTAAAATATCAGTATCAATCTCGACAGATGTGCTTACAATGCAACATCGAAACAATTCTTTCATGGGCAGACATCAAAGATAGCCCGCTATTAATATTATCTAACTTGATATTTTTGAAATTTCAGGAATTTGAAACAAGAACAAATTCAAATACGCCTGAACCTTGTGGTTGCCATAGCGAGCGCACAAATTGTTTTTCTTTCCGGAATTAGTGCCTCGGAATCAAAGGTTAGTACTTTTAATTATCTGTAATGTCTTTGGCCTCGTTATTCGTTCAAGAGCTGTTGCTCATAGTTATAAGAAGGAGAGGTTTCCTCTTTCAGGGTTGAGGCTACAGCAAGCTTCTTGGTCCTCTGTTGATCCACAGTCCACCCCTAAAGGTCCTCTATCTGTCACCAGCCCTTTAATAGTATAATGCCAATTCACAACTTTGGATACAGTGTAAAATCTAGAGACAATGTAGAAACGGTCGAAGTTTTGGAAACTTCGTTTTTCACTTTTCTGGAGTGCATGTCATTAATTTACTAAAAATTAAACCGATTAGGTTTATAATTGTGTCAATAACAAAATGCTTGAATGTGATTGGTCCTTAACAGCCTTTATTTGTGTCTTAATTGACTGCTTCAGGCCCAAACTGTCCGATTTGAGCTGTCCGATTACAGACACTTGTAATCGGAAAGGCCGGCATATCGGACAGCTACCTTATTTGGGTATGTTGAGCAGTATCTGCCATGCCGTGTAAGTTGTCAATCTTCGCGCTTTGTAAAATAGCAACAATATCCGTTGGTTATTTTGTACAATACATTTTGCATTTTGTTATTGACACGATGAATTGGTAATCGGACTTCGTGTCGTACAATTCAGGGAGTAATCGTGCTCGTAATTTCAAATCAGACTCGCGCTACGCACTCGGCCAATTTGAAATAACTCGCCCGATTACTCCCTGAATTGTACTCCACTCAGTCCTATTACCATTACTAATCACTGTTGTCTTCCGCAGGGTGTGTGTGTCTTCGCAGCAGCATTGATCCATTTTTTCTACCTTGCTGGATTTGCTTGGATGTTGTTTGAAGGAGTTTACTTGTATCTGATGGTGGTCAAAGTATTTAATACCGAGGTCAGAATGCGCCTGCTCTATGCAGTTGCTTGGGGTAAGTGTTGTTCTAATTGTGACTTAACCAGACACAAATAGCATAAAGATTGTTTTTTTTTTCCTTTATTCAGTCTTGATACGTGTCAAATTGAATGTTCCTCGGTGTGAGGACTTAGGATCGTCCTATATACGCTATAAAAGAGCTGGTGCGAGCTTCCCTAAATCATTTTTTTTCTTGTCAAAGGTCTTCCTGCTGTGATTGTGGCGCTGTCAATTGCAATTGCCTCCGGCCAAGGTGAAGGTGTATACAGCTACGTGCGTGGTGATTTGTAAGTAAATCAGCTATATACCACGTTAAAAGTAAAATATATTTACTGAGCCACTCATTGCTTTCTAACGTAAATCACCGCAATCCCAAATGCGTTGACAACTTTGATTTGGTTTATGGGATATCCACATGCAAAACACCCCCAAAAAGCTCCTAAAATTGTTCTATGAAACTACTAGCAATCGAAGTTTGTAGCTATTATGACTTCACTAATCTTCTACTTTTAAGTGTGTCTAGGTTGTTTATAGTGAAAGAGTAATTACATTAGCAAATGTAACGCCGCACATAATGTGGAAAGCTCGTGTTAATAGTGTCTTTTATATGATTGGTTGCTATTTGCGGATCAGTCACATCTGTAAATGTGTTTTTGAAATCTTTATTAAGTATCATATCATACGGAGGTGAATAGCAACTACTATTCACCTCCGAGCAGCCGGCGCGCAAGATTTTACAATTTCCGATTGCTTGTCGGTATATTGTCACACATAAAGTAATGTTTTGGTCCGTTAATTATTCAGCTTGTGTAGTATAAAATTTATACTAAAACAATTATTCACCTCAGTGTCGGTGAAAGTGGTAACTATTTACCTCCACTTTGGCGAATAATTGTTAATTATCATTTGTCTACAGTTGCTGGGTTTCCTTTAATAACAACCTTATCTGGACTTTTGTTGCACCTGTTCTTCTGGTATGCATGGTAAGAATTCATCTTCTTTCCTTCCTCAACAAACAACGGGGGAGGGGGAGGGGGGTTAAGATGATTCCTTTCAACGTTACCATAGAAACCGATATTGGACGGCAGGAATTGTGGAATTTGGAATGCTGGGGCAATTAATTTTTAGCTGTAACAACTATAAGCTGCTATATCATTTGAAATCCTTCAGTGCCCTTTTTAACACATTTTGCTAAATGTTGGTATCTCAATCGTGAAATCCAAGAAGGCTACCAATCAGTATTCGCAACGTAATTAGAGCTTCATATGACGTCATCAATAATGAATACGGACATAAAAGGGAACATCCCTTGATTTACTTTTTAGCCATTTAGTCGCTTGAAGAAATTCATGGACCACGGGCATTTTAAGATGTTGAAAACAAGATTCATCAACTTTCCGTTGTGAAAACTTCAGTTAAATAGCTTTGGTTACCTTTTTCAGGTAAACTCAATTCTCCTCGGTCTAGTGGTTCGTGAAATCCTGAAGATGCAGAGCCATAAAACGTCTGACTTGGAAAAACTGAGACAAGGCGCAAAGGCAACTTTGGTTCTTTTTCCTCTTCTTGGAATGACGTGGGTGTTTGGTGTTCTTAGCGTCAGTGAGGCTGGTCTCGCATTTCAGTACATCTTCACCATTCTCAATTCTCTACAGGTACTGTTCCTAATACATGTAAAGTGATGAGCGCCAATGTCTGTTTGTGTGTTTCTATCTGGAAAATTTGATTGCAGTTAACATAGAAGGTTCAAGAGATGCAGAAGTGAAAATTCGAAATGTCGAGTCTTAAGACCCAAATTGGATTGAATCTGAAAGAAAATCTTTAAATAGTTCGATTTGTTAACCTTCTCTTTTGAAACAACAAAGAAGCAGTAACATGCAGCATAACGTGCTATATGCGATGCTTACTTTCCAAAACCCAAGGACGTTTTTATTATTTTGTTTGTTTTCCCAGGGTTTCTTCATCTTCATACTTCATGTTGTGAGAAATGGAGATGTGCGTGCAGAATTCAAGCGTAAGAAACAAAAGTGGAAAGACGCGAGGAGTATCGGAGCTCCTCTGTCATCGCCTAAAGTCATAAGCGACACGTGGACGAACAAAGTCATGAAAAGTGACCCACATGAGTTGAAAAGCAGGGGCAGCGAAGCCGTCTCTCGGTCATATACTGGATACGACAATGCCTTTGTTTTCTACGAGGAAAAACGTATGGCTCCTGTAGACACGTGACTATCACATGACTAAATCTTGAGCAGATGTGATTTATTGTAATGATGTTGCACATCGAGAGGAGGATAATTAGCTGTCTTTTTGACCAGTTTTATAGTTCATACATCCCAGTTTTTATTCCTTCATTTATTGTTATTTTAAATTATATTATTACATTGTTTTTTTTCCTTGCGCACCATTTAACTGTTAAAAATTGATTAACCTTAGGGCCGTTTATTTAGTGATTCTTGGCCATTTTTTTTATCAAATTAGCAACTTCAGCGTAAACAATGACCAAAATTCTGTAGAGACGGTTCAGTCTCAGGACTTCAGAAATACGACCTAGGACTACGACAACTGAAGCCTGAAACTTAAGCGCCGAGGACCTTGTTGTTGCGCTCATCTTTTTATATTTTTCAAAAAGAAGGATCAAACACAAGGTAATGGAGGCCTGTATATGGAACCTCTATAGCTTTCCTTGAAACAGTCATAAATTATGAAGAAGTTTTCTTTTGCCACCGAACCTAAATCTGAACTTAATGGCCAAAAATGAAGGGAATAGAATTAAAAAATTTGCAGAATGTAGGAGGCAGTTTATACGTCTGTACCACAAATTATAGCTGGGAGCTAGACTATACTCAAGTAGCTTTCTTCTTACAAAGAGCGATCTGATGAGTATAGTTTAGATATCTTGGAGAAAACAGAAAAAATGGCGACCGGCATTTACCAGGCGAAAGAAAACTCAGTTTGCATTACCACTGATCTTTTAATGGTTAGAAAAGTCTTTCTCCTAATTCAGCAAACATCTTTACTGGTGACTGGAAAATTAAACTTTCCCAAGACTGTTTCCTTCAGTTGAAAACAGATGGTTCGGAATTGGCGTGGCTTGGCTCGGTAACTGAGAACAACAGTTCCACAAAGCCTTTCTCAAATATACTCTCCTTACTTTGTTTTTCCATTTTTCAGTAAAAATAATAGCAGAATTACCTTTAGATGTCGTTTCCACTTATTACATTTTTCTAAAAGAATAATCGAGGGTGTGTCCTTTATTACGCATTTATAAAAGAGTAGCTCAGGAACGAGTTTTTTCTCGGAGTTGTAGATTTAATGGAGGAAGAAATTCCGCGACAAACTAGAAAATGCTTTTTCTTTTTAAGTAGATGACATGTAAATGGCGTTTAATACAATTCATGGTTACACGTCCTCTTTGATTAAAGACACAGATCGTAGCCTGAAGTTTGTTTCCTTTGTCTTTGTTTATTTGTTTGTTTGTCTTTGTCATCGTTTACCTCCTTGGCAGCTGTGTGATTATCCACCAGTAGATAACACAACGTATCCCTCGGATTAGTTTACCCTAACACACTATAATTTTTTTACAGTTTGGAACGATTTAGCTCTTTCTTTTTTCCAAGAAATCAATTAGTTCGCGATGCCCTAAAATCATTTGAACTTTTAAGAATATTCCTAAACGGAATAGCAATGCTTTTCTTCATGGTGACAGAACAAGAAGGATTGGAAACTGCACCTCACAACAGAAAAAAAGTCAGCGACAATAAAGTTGTCACAATTAGATTGGCGAGTAGTTAATACTTTTGGTGGCTATGCTTTTTTGCGTATATCAGCATAAATTATGTGTTCAGTCGAGAAATAGAGCTGCATAAATAATACAGGTGTTTGGATGACAAAAGTATCGCCACAGACTCAACTGATGAACACAATTTTGAACTTACGTCTGGAAGAGGATGTTCTTGTTTATAACAGTTAGTTGTTGATAACCAAGGAAATATCATTAGCAAGTAGAAAGGCCCTCACGAGTGAGGTTGCTTAAATTATTTGTCAGTTTAATTTAGAAACACACGACTAACAACAACGTACGCGTGTGATATTAATACTTCCGTATTTTTGCACGGAAAATTTATCCACCTGCCTTAACCTCTTCTTTTAAGTCGCCTTACAGCTCTTAACCTTCACCGAGTTTGTCATAACATCCAAATCGCCCCCAACCTTAGCTAATTAATCACTTCACCCTTTAAGAAATGCATGCTAATTAATCACTTCACCCTTTAAGAAATGGATGCATTAACGCTTCCTAAAATAACAACATTTGCTGAGTCACATACAACACTTATAATCTGGCTCTGGGTGTCAATATTTTAATATGAACGTATTTCGTATTTGTTTCATGAAAATAGCTGTGCAGTAATTTGAGGTTATTCAGAAAACTCCAGTTTGTAGCTGTTTTGCGAGTGAACGGAACATTCTCTTTCTGTGAGCTGGCCATGGACGTAAGTTGTTTCGACCGAGCGGCTTATGTGCATGACGATCTCAAGTACTAGAGAAAGAAGTTACGCTAGAATGTGATATATTAACACCCACAGATCTAGACTCTCTCGTTCCAGTTCGTCAACTAGTAATCTAAGGTGTGTTCATATAGCACATGACATCCTGCCAAATACTTGTTTACCGGACTTTAAACCTAATGAAAATTGATTACACTTCTAATATTCTAAGCGTTTCCGTGCTTTCAAAAAAAAAGCGTCTGGTCAAATTTTCCATGTTCTGTGACAGTCGTTTTTTCGGATAATATTAGTTTTAGTATTGAGATACAAAAATACAAAAAACTTTTGTTACAACTTGATAAACCTATAAGCCCTCATTTATTCCTTTTCCGTTTACGGTTTGCAGAATTAACATTATGTTCTTATGAAAGTTGTAAATTTGAATGCTTAAGGTGTATTCTGTTATATTATCCACTGGAAAAGAAATGTTGTTAATTTCCTTGCTTTCACCTGATATACAAAATAAGTGGATAATGTACATTTTAAGGCTCAAAAACTTCTAAATTTTAGAAGACGCTGAATCTTAATGTTGGGTAGGTGCCAAATTGCTAATATTTAGAATAAACGGTAGGACTAAGGTCCTTTTCGTCTTAAAATAATCCATGAAAAACGTCAAAAGTCTAAATTTTATTCTTTAGCAAGAGGTAAATAGTGCCCATAACTGAATCAACAACGAGTTGGTTATTAGAAAATGTCCGAAATGTATCATAATTTCTCTAAATGTATCTTATCATTTTCTCCACGTTGAATACCAGCTAATTTCCCTACCCTGTAATTCCATGAATTTGCTGGATTGAATGAAACTTTCTTTCATCAACGATAAATAATTAAATGACCTAGTTAGCCACCATATCTTGCTTTTTTTTTCAAATGCTTTTATTTTAAAACTTTCTGAGTCCGTGATATATTTCGTATTCTCGTGAAAATTCACTCGGTCAGATTTTGTCGGTGCTTGGAAGTTTACCTGGCAAAAGTAACAACATATTGCTTCCATATATTTGCTGAGTCACAATTTAAGACAGCATTTCGAGCAAACACTTCTCACTCATGAACTCTACCCAGTCATGTTTTTAGACATTTTTTATTTATTTATTTACATTGAATATAAGGAACATTCGTTGCAACCCAACTTAATTAAGTTGCTTAATGGTACCTTGGTTGAAGAAGTTCAGGCCGAAATAAGAGCCAGTTTTAAATTATAATTTTCTGCATGTGGCAAGACCGGCTAATGGTATTGCACTATCAATATGAAGTAGTTTTCTCTAATACCCTATCGACAAGGTGATGAATGTCTTTTAGCCTCCAGCTAAGATAAACCAATTTAAAATATGAATTCAAGAAGACACCATAGAGAACTTAAAGTTCAGGCTTTAAAAGATACTAGGTGAACTTCGCTCTCTAATTATCTTGCTTTGACGTTCGCCTGCAGAGAGTTCGTCAAGCTGAAAGCTGGCTAACAATCATCTGAATTAGCAAATTTAAAACAATAGTACAATTTAGGCTTAACGCAACATTCATAATGTTACATGAAGGGCTCCTTATTTCAATTCGAGGAATTATGGCAGTTTCAGATTTTTATGAATAAAGGTATGGAGAGCAAACACATTCTTGCGGCATTTGTTTGATTTCTTTGTAAATTGCAATTTTTGAGACGTTATATTAAATTTCGATTTTAGCATGAAATCTCTACAAAACTTCCCAATTTTGGTAAACTCGGTATTTTGACCCTAATTGCGAGTGCGGTGTCACGTTTAATCCAATATAGAAGTCAACCACACATTTTGCCATTTTGTGGCTTAATTGACTGAAGCTCCCAAAGCTATTAATTGTACACGAAATGGTCGTAAAACTTTGGTAAGCGAATAGTCTCACTAAATTTTCATAGCTGGAAGCTAAAGAAAGCTTTTTCCCCTGAGTCATAGAGTGAACGCACGCAGAAAACAAAGCACGCAGCTGGAAAATCTGGAGATCGGCCAAATTACCGACCTTGAAAACACAGAAACTGGAAAAAATACCTTTGGGATCTCAACACTTGCCCTTCTCATCCGCTAGTATCTTTAACTCCAGCGCGCGTGGGATGGTTGCAACAATTCGATGGACTCGCAAACATGAGGATTCCTTACTTTAACCAATTAACAAGCTGTAAATTCCTACTGCAAATTTCAGCCTTAGTAACTGGTGAGTTGCCGCGTTTTGTTGTATTATCTATTTCCTTTATGCTCAAAAGCTAGTGAATACTGATTTCCGCGAGAAATAACACACCATTTCATTGATCACCTGCAACTTTTCTTTTCTAAAACTATGTGGAGAAGGTGGTTTCTTTTTTCAAAGAATTTACATCTCGTAGACTTGCAATGGTAATGTATTTATATACCGCACGTGTCACATAGTCTCATGGCGGTTTACAATTCTTCTGTAGGGTGAGATTGGGCGTTTGCATGTAAAGGCGCCACTGGCAGCCAATATCAGTCCATATTTGAGGTCACCCACCCACCCAACCCATGCATGGATTATTATAGGGAGAGCGAATATTGCCTCATACTCTAAGAAAGCAGAGACAATTAAATTTAACGTCTCAACAATATGTCCACCATGGTATGTCATGATGACGTCTCATCGCCTCTAAATGAACCCAAGATCCCAAAGCGTAGCAAACCTCAACGAAACATCTTGGATTTGGGGGTCTCCCCCAAAATGACATAAAGGCATATATCCTGACAGTGAGCTATTCTCTTACTATGTGGAAGTGATAAAATAACCTGCATGTGTTATGTCTAGGTAATTTAGTATGCCGTTAACTTTCAAAGTGGCAAATACCTGAATAATTTATATCCCGGGTTCATTACAATGATTCACTTAGCAACCTTCTGTTCTTAGGGTTGCAAGTGTGTTTGTCTGTGACCTACCATCCAAGCAATGAAAAAACTAAAGGAGATAATCTATCAGACAAATGTGAAGATCCCAGGAGGCTGGCGAGAATTAATGAATCTACCAGTCTCAAAGAGGCCATTGAAGAAGTCCAAAGTCATAAAGGACACAAGTTCTGGACTGCACTGAGGTGAGATTGACAAAGAGTTGTAAACCTTTTTAACAAGCGCATGCTATTTAAAGTTTACCTTTTTACCCATGCTTCACGACACATGCAAAGATGTTTTCGCCGGGATCTATGCTGGTAAAATGTCGTAACATATCGCAGTGATATTACTGGAAAGATGCAAAATCGTTGTGGTGACATTTGCTATCTTATATTGTAGGTGGGAGCGCAATAAAGGCTTTTGGTGGGATGCAGATGAAGACATTCCCACACAGGTAGACGACAGGATTATCGGTACCTCACTAGCAGGTCTCAAAGGAAATCGCTGCTTTCTGGTCAATACGACTGGAGGAAACTTGGTTGCAGAAGATTGTCGTAAAAACAACTACTATATCTGTGAACAGAGTAAGTTAAAAAACGTAGCAAGCAAGGAAATTACACCATGAGAGGCCGAAAATAGAAGTACAAGACTGAAACGGTCAAGCTGAAGGTCATCGAGATAACTAAGATGGCCACTGTGCAGAATCAATTGCCTAATGGTAAATCTTTGATGACTTAGACACAATTTTGAGCTCGCTATTTTCTCTCGTTGGAATAAATTTTAAGAAAATGTACCTCCCACCCTATCCACCTCCCCACGGGTTAGGTGTTCAAATGGCTAGTTTATATAGCGTCTAACTATGGAAGAGCCCTCGTCAACACCCAGTAACATGTTTTATTATCATTATATTAGTGATTGATTACTATCATTATCATCATCGTGATCGTAATCGTTATCGTTATTGTTATCGTTATCGTTATCGTTATTGCTATCGCTATCGCTATCGCTATCGTTATCGTTATCGTTATCGTTATCGTTATCGTTATCGTTATCGTTATCGTTATCGTTATCGTTATCGTTATCGTTATCGTTATCGCTATCGCTATCGCTATCGCTATCGCTATCAATATCGTTATCGTTATCGTTATCATGATCGTTATCGTAATTATCGTTGTTACCATTATTGTTAAGTAACTGTAGTTGTAGCAGTAGTAGCAGATGTCTTCGTCATTATCTTCGTCATTAATGTTTTCACATGGGATTGAATTCTAAAAAAATTCTGAAATTATCCATTCTCTTTCCCGGAACTAACTTTTATCTTTCCGGCATAGTTGCAGACGCGTCGTTAGAAGGTGAACATCTTTTTTCCAGGGGTAGAAACAACGACGAGGCCAGAGACAGCATCGACTGCAACTTCTGAATTAATCACCTTTGTAGAAGTAATGGCAACATTGTTCTCCCCAACGACTTCGACTGTGGCAAGGCCAGTGATATCGCCAACGACAATAACATCGGCATCACTGAGAGTAACAGCATCATCATCAACAACCACAACAACAACAGTAACAGCAACAGAACCAGTGAACAACTCAGCAACATTGGCAACAACAAGAGTAGTAGTAGCAGCTGAAGCAACATCGGCAAAAGCTGCAACGGCAACAGTAAAAAGAACAATTTTATCAGCTGCAGTACCGACAGAAACCGCAGAAACAATGAGCAGATCTGGATTGACCACACCATCCGTAACAACTATTTTCTCTGCTAACACAGTCTCGCCAGGCTCTACAGCAACAATGTCGTTAACTAAAGCAAAGGAAACGACTGTATTACCCACTGTTAGAGCTGAAATTTTTATATCAGAGGATTGCACTGAGAACAAAGCTACACAAGAGGAACACTCAGCAAAGGACAGGGTAAAGAATCAACTTTTTTGTTTTAGAAAGGAATCAGATATGGGAATTAACATTCTTTTATTGGCTACTGATAATATAGAGTACCATCTATTCTACATATAACCGACAAAGAGAAGTTCTAGTAGGGGTTGTGTCTTCGAATTCTGAACCATTTTGGATTGGTCTAAATTGCAATTGGGTTTGATTTAAACTGAATTAAACAATGCCGTTACTTATCCAGACACTGTTATTCATAATGACAATTATCGATGAAAGACTCGACCGTCTGATATGTTTATGCTGTTGGGGAGGCATCCATGAGGTTTGAAAGTGGATGGATCGGTAAAGTCCACCCACGCAGAGACGTTTGTTCAGTCTAACAACATCGTATTGTATAGCGTATTTTTATTTGTATTTGTACACTCTCTCCATTTACAGTTCCGAAAAAGACAGCATGACGTCTTCGAAACTTAACATAAAATTTTAAGTTGCTAATTAGTCTGCTAAACGTGTCATTTGCTTTCTTCATTGGTCAGAATTACTTAACTTTTCTTTATTTCATTGCAGCTGGATTGTTTCATTAAAGACATAAAGGCTCTCAGCGCAAAGGAGAACAGTTCTCTTCAAGTAAGAACCCTGGATAGCATTTATTGAACTTGTCTGAATTAATTATTTGTCAAAATAAGTGACATCAGCTTGCATAACAGGCTATATACAATCCCGTCTCCTTGTTTTCACTGCGTTAGCAGTACCACTGGAATGAGCAGTATTCTTGAAGTCCAAAGATTGTTCAAATTTAGCGGGATTTAGTGAAACTGAGAAACTAGTTCCTTGGTTGTTCAAAGGAAGTTGAATTTTACAAAAGTACAAGGATAACCACGACTGATATCATAGAAGACAATTATCATACTTATGGAGGCACCTATAGCCTCCCACGCAGTCGTTTTTAGGGGACTCGTATTTCACCTACTCCCCACTAACGCCTGCTTACCCGAAGTCAACATTCCTTTCCCGCCGCTTAGCCAATCACATTTTACTTACTAAATTCTGACCTTGACCTCAGGACGAGCTTTAGCGAGCTCTGATTACCGTGTGCTCTACTTTCAAAAATTTCCTGTTTAAATTTTTATCAACCGACTTGAATTTAAGAATTTGTGAGAGGAAATAGCGATAATATTTTTGTCAATATGCCGATTAGTTACGGAAAGTCGCTTATTTATCAAGCAAGCTTCGCCTTCAATCTTCGATATCCACGCCGATGGTCATGTTGTAGCTGTTGTGTCCCCTCTCGAAAATTTGATGAAGGGCCAAGTCAGTTATTTAAGAAGTATTGGCGTATCTTCGGGTAGTCTGAGTGATTTGGAGGAAGGAAAGTTTGCCATCGGTAGACCATAGCTCGCAGTAGATCGAGCGAGCTTCTAGATACTAAACTGCATAATTTTACCGTCCGCTTTTCGTGAACTGAAGAAAAAAAGTACTAATTGGCTAAGACTGTCATCGGTGTTTGACAACTTCTGAGCGCCTCTCCAGGACGTTTTGGGGTCGCTGTACTGTGGGCGAGTTTCATCTGATTTAATGCAAGACCATGTGTGATAATCCAGTGGATAATTTCACGACTGATAAATGCATCAGATTTCTAACTTGGTCGCGTGTAAATTCTTATTCGCTTTTTCAGAGTTTGAAAGTCTCTTTTTTACAATTTATTTATTACAATTTAATGGCATCAGAGATAGTACATACTAAACGAATAATAAAAATAGCCATATGGATAATCCGTAAAGGAGTCCAGGACCCCATAACAAACAGATCACCAATGTTTTTATACTATTACAACTTTCGTTAAAATCAGATAAAAATCAAAAATCAATCAGCCATCACATAGAGATCAAGTGGGATAAATATATTAAAAACTATAAATTAATTAATAAATAACTAATTTGACATATTATCCAACAAATACTTCTCAACTCCCTTCTTAAAAATATTTACACTTACTGCTTTACGAGTATCGTAAGGCAAAAGATTCCAGGCGTCAACTATCCTATGAAAAAAACTAAATTTGAGGAGATTTGTTCTTGTGTATTTCTTTTTAAGAGATAAATAATCATATTTCCTAAATGAATAATGATCAGCATCAGAATAAAAATCAACATAAGAATCTATATTAATGTTACTTATTCCATTTAGAGCTTTGTATAAAAATGTAACATCAGCTATGAATCTCCTTTTTTCTAGTGACATCAAATTTAGCTTCTTTAAGCGAGTCTCATAATTGTCCTCAGTCTTTAAAATGAACTTGGTTGCTCTTCTTTGTACTCTTTCAAGCTTTTCTATGTTCTTTTTGGTGTAGGGTGACCATACCACAGAACAGTATTCAACATTTGATCGAACCAATGCGCAGTAGAGAGTTCTCAGTGTCTTAGCGTCATCCAGACCTCTACATGACCTTTTAATTAGCCCTAGCATTCTGTTTGCTTTGGAAACAATAATATCAATGTGGGAGTTCCAATTAAAATTATCAGTAGTTGTTACTCCCAAGTCCTTGAATTCTTTAACTTCGTCCAAAATGGAATTGTCCAAGGAATAATTAGAGACATAGGGATGCTGTTTCTTTGTTATTCTCATAATTTTGCACTTTTTGACATTAAAGTCCAAAGCGTTGCGAATACTCCA
This sequence comes from Pachyseris speciosa, assembly GCA_016490735.1. Lineage (NCBI taxonomy): Eukaryota > Metazoa > Cnidaria > Anthozoa > Scleractinia > Pachyseridae > Pachyseris > Pachyseris speciosa. Next base: position 468,257 of record JAEMWC010000624.1, on the reverse strand, counting down.
CTGATGGAGATTATCCAGGTCCTGTTGAAAACAGAGTTGATCACTAGCATCATCAATGATTCTTGAAATTTTACAATCATCCGCAAAGAGCGCAATAGTATTTCCAGGGAGAACGACATCTGGCAAGTCGCTTATAAAAACAACAAAAAATAAAGGCCCCAAAATGGAGCCCTGTGGGACACCAGATGGAACTTCCGACCAGGTGGAGGAGACACCATCCAACACAGTTCTTTGCCAACGATCACTCAAATAGCTTTCACACCACTTCAATAGATAGCCAGAAATTCCAAAATTACAAAGCTTTTGTAGTAAAATAGAACGATTCACTCTATCAAAAGCCTTGGAGAAATCCATGAAAGCAACATCCACCTGTCGACCTTCATCTAAAGCTGTGACCCATTGATGATGGGTGAGGACCAGTTGTGTTTCACAGGATTTTCCTTTTACAAACCCATGTTGCCACTCAGATAAATAAGGCGAAATATGTGCATAGATAGCAGTATGCACAAGACGCTCCAAACATTTTGCTGGGATAGGTAACAACAAATTCCTTATTACTGTTCTTGTGTATAGGAGTGATGTTGGCAGATTTCCATATAGTGGGCATGACACCTGATCTTAAAGATAAATTAAACAGATGTGACAAGGGTACCGACAGTTCCTTTGCACACAGTCGTAGAATTCTGGATGGTATATTATCCATACCAGGTGATTTACTGATGTCAAGCTTTCTTAGAATTCCCTGCACCTCAAATGCTGTAGTGGTAACATTCAATAACAGGTTAGGATTCACAACATCAGTGGCCAGACTATTAACATCCATTGAATCTTTTGAATAAATTGAGTGGAAGAACTTATTAAAAAGTTCCACCTTGGACAATGTATCTGTAGAATAAACGTTATCATAGATAACAGTTTCTGGAATTCTCTTAGTTTTTGATTTAGCAGAGTAAAAAGACCAGAAACATTTGGGGTTATCCTGAAGTTTTCCAGACAGTGATTGAAGATAATTATAATAACTTGTGTTAATAAGTCTCTTCGTTTTCCTCCTCAGTTCCTTAAATTTTAAGAATATTTCCGGTGATCCATTAGATTTGACTTGCTTCCAAAGTTTTCTCTTTTTCCTAATTAATTTCATTATTTGATTGTTAATCCAGGGAGGCCTTGAGCGTCGCTTAATTGTTATCTGTGGTATATGTTGATTGACAGCAGAGAACAAAAGATCCTGAAACATTATCAGGGAAGTATCAATACAGTTGTCACATGTAACTAGATTCCAGGGAATAGATTGTAAAGACTCCTGTAAACCTTTAAAATCAGCCTTTTTGTAGCAGTATACCTTTCGCTGAATGTTATTGGGCCTTCTCATCTTAGCATGAAACTTAAAGGTAAGTGGATGATGGTCTGAGTCAAATGCATATGGATGCACCACTACATCTTCAACCAAAATGTCATTATTGGTCAGGACCAGATCCAACACATTGCCAGAGGATCCAGGATTTCTCAGATCACGAGTCGCATGTAAGTTCTTTTGAACCAAAAAAAAGTCATCCAAAATGTTACAAAAATCCTCCGTTTCAGGGTCTGACTTTGTAGGGCATCCAAGATTCCAATCAACGTGTGGAAAATTAAAATCCCCAGTTACAACAAGATTTGAAAGACCAGTTCTTGAGTATTTAACCAAAAAATCTCTAAAATGTGACAAAAATGACTCATCTGCATCCGGTGGTCTGTAAAATGCAGAAAAGAGAATACACATGGTAGGGTTTGGACGAATTTCGAGAGCTATCATCTCCGACTTAACCTCCAAATCAGACCTGTGAATACAAGAGATATGATTCCTGACAGCTATAAGCACTCCACCTCCCCGTCTATTACACCTATCCTTCCGGAAAATTTTATAGCCTTCAAGATTGAGTTCAAAATCCTGATAGTTACGATCCAACCATGTCTCAACCATAACAACAACATCAAACGAATCCAAGAGTAGCAATGCTTGTAGGTCAGAGACTTTGTTCCGTATACTTCTGGCATTTAAAAATAAAACTTTTGGGAAATTATTCCGCACACCGTCAGTAGAACCTGAAAGCGACGATTGTAGACTGGTATTAATATCGCCCATAGTAGATTCCTCGAAGAACGAATCAGTGAAGTCAAAGGGAAAAGTACAGTTGGAGCAGTACCAAGTTTCATCGGAGGAACCCAAATCGGCGTATGTTCTAATATCCATGTTGATACACTTAATATGGTACCACTTACAACATCCATCACAAAGAACTCCTTTTTGGTTTGAGCGAACAGAATCCGAGCAAACTCCACACGGATGCTTCCACGTGGGCGGCTTTCTTCTAACACGGGAATTGTTGTCGCCTGCCGAAGTACTACCATAACCAGGATTCGGATGGATATCCCCACATGACAATAAGTTATCCGGTTGGAATGAGGCAGATGAATTGCTATAGTAGCTAATTTTACGAAAGAAGAAGTGCTTCTTCCGCTTAGGAGGCAAACCAAGATGGCCGCTCGACGAACAAAACTTGACAGAGATATAGTTCGAAATTGAGACTTCGGTACAATATGAAAACTCGCCAACAGTCTCAGAAGAAGCATTACTGAGTGTCAGAGGGCATATTGCAATGTTAGGTGAAATACTAACGCCCCAGAACGTCAAAAATAATAAAAAAAGGAGAGAGCGAGGTAAAGCTCGTCCAACTCTCATGCTGACCGCTGACCAATGAAATGTAACACATCGTATTAGTCAAAAACAAATCGGCTCCAGCGCTTTGATACGTTTACAAATTTGCGAGAGAAAGAAACACGCATGAGGATTAATTTCACTTGTCATCGCTGGTTAGTTGCTCGATCGTGATTGGCTAGGATGCCCGCAAGTCAAACAATGGGAAAGGAATGTTGGCTTAGTGGTAAGCAGGCGTTTGTGGGGAGGAGGTGAAATACGAGTCCCCTAAAAACGACTGCGTGGGAGGCTAAGGCACCTAAGGACCTGTCGCGATCGCAAGAGAATAAACTATCCTGACAGAAAGTCATCTTGTAGTTATTACAACCGTCACCATTTTCAAATTATACTACCGCCACTTTAAAACTACCTTATATACTGCTTTTTTTCCTTAATCGGGCAGCTCTTATTAATTCATGACTTTGGCAGTTAATTTGATTGCTCTCTCTCTGGCATGTGATTTGCTTTCTCTTCCTAGATTGCGATCAATGCAACCAGCAGATTTTTCAAGTCCTTGAAAATAGAACAGATTAAAGCGAATGACATTAACGTGTTGCTAGCTACTCGAGAATTGGAATCGTTTGCAATCAGATACGCCAGGATCCATTATGAAGTATATGAAGGCAGAGTCATCTCGAAAGAACACTTCGGTGAGTTAAAGGCGATCATAGTTGGCAGCACGGTGTAAGAGACTGTGTGAAAACGCTTATTTCGTTTTATTTTCATTTTATCTCAAGCTATTTTATTTCATTTTGCATTAGTTTTTTTTAAAGCTCAGTTTCTTCGAGTTTCATTTACACTTATCTTAAATGTAGCTTAATTTAGTTATAGTACCCTCCCCTCATAACACGAAATACCACGTTAGACCCTTGTTAGACAATTTCCTGAGACCTGAGATTGATGTTTTCTAACATAAACATCTCTATGCTCAAGATCTCCGTAGAACTTATTTTCCAATAAATTTTTCCTGCAGCAATAAAGATCCAGAAATTACCCGCGGATAACAAAGGTGTAGTTGCTTTCTACCTGAACGAGACCGAATACCCAGCTAAAGAAAGATGGGCGAGTATTTCCCTACCTCCGGAGACGCTCGAAGGAAAAGGTAGAGGACAGCCCTTTCTCTTGTTGTTGTGGTTGTTTGTATTGTTGAGTGAGTTGAACTGGGTGAGTTCCCTGTTGATCTTAAAATACTTCATTATTATTATTTTTTTCTTTTTTGCTTCAGATGCTGTTGTTGTATTCATTGTTTACAATGACATAGAGCAATTTGTCAAGGATCAACAGCTTGTCCAGTTGAACGGGTGGGTTTAGTGAACGGCATCCTGTAATAGCATCTAAATTATTGCAAACCTTTGCAGTGACCAATCAGTCGGACATGAAGGCCATATCGTACTTCATCCTGGACAAAACGAGTGGGAATTGTTGAGACTCCAGCTCTGCTAGACTAGGTTGTTCCTAGTGTAAAATATACTACGAAAACCTTTTGCTCCCAAAATAATTAGTGTGAATTGTTGTCGAAGTATTCACTATAGTTAGCCTGTGATATCATCCAAGATGGCGACCAAAATAATCCAGACTACGACCAAAATACTTTTCATTTTGTATAATCTATCTTAAATGTACTAAAGATGGTAAAGGCATTCCTCGATCCATAACATCAATTTTTTACAGCTATACTTTTCATGGGTAATAGGCTATAAGAAATATGTACTGTTTGATCCGTGAACGAGCAGTTAATTCGAAATTTTATACTTGTTATGGCTATGGGTAAGAGGCTTAGTAACCAGCTAAGACTTGAAGCAATTACGAATTTCTGTCTTTAAACGCCTTCCCTCAAAATGTGTGAATAACACGAAGTTACTTTTAAAATATTGAAATTTTGACGAATTTGTAAGCTGCTAAAATAAGATAAGCTTTATCATCGATTATTTTATTTTTCCTCTTTATACAGCCAAAATGTTCGGAGCCTAAAGTTTGGGAGTATGGTAATAGCTGGCAGAGTAGATCCAACACCAACTGGTATCCTAGATGAAAATGTTACAATTTCACTCAGTTACGACAAGGTATACTGGAATTGAATATCTCTTTCTCAAGTTGATCGACAAATACAAGGAGCTTGTAAATGATTTCTTAATTTCCTTGCCTGCACTTTTAGGAAGCAAAGGACAAAGAGAAACCACACTGTCTTTTCTGGGATTTCTCAATCAAGTAAGGCCAGAAAGACGCTAACATAAGCATAAGCATAAGAACTTTACGTTTTGTAAGTGTGAACAGGACCACCATGAGCATAATTATAAGCATAATTAAGCATAAAAAATGTAAAATAGCAATCAAGACTTTTCATGATAGGAGTTAACGCTCTCTAGCTGTTTAATGCATTCTCTGCTGTTAACCTAAATTGTCCTCAACGCAAATCAGAGGCTCCCTTGCTATAAAAGGTCGTAAGGAAAGTATTCTTCCTCTTAAGGTATAAGATATCTGTACACACTGAACGTCTCTTAGCGGAGAAAACCATTGATGATATTGATAAAATATATAGTTTCTTATTGTTTTAGGTCTGAATTGCACGGGGCCTGGTCCGGCAGAGGGTGCTCGGTAGTAAAAATAGTGAGCAACGAAATCACTTGCTCTTGTAATCATCTTACTAACTTTGCTGTTCTGATGCAAGTCAGGGAACACAAGGTACACTATTCCTGTCTCTCTGGCGACTTAATAACTTTAGATCTCAGTTGAGAATACGAAATTTTATTACATCTCTCACTTAGTACGCGCGCAGTGATTGGTCAATTTTGCGGGTCGTATTCTATGAACGGTACGACCCGCTTGACTTCAACTAGTTTTCTTTCCGCGCGTAGGATTAACCTCAGAGATATAATAAATATCTTACTAACCTTTTTTTCTCGGTCCGTACCGATCCTCGTTTTTTCCCATTAATTTATGGCCCGCGTGCTTCGCGCTTGAGCCATAAATCAACGGGAAAAAACTCGGTCCGAGATGGTAAGAGGTATATACTTAAGATATATCAACACATTGTTTCCCAAGAGCACTAGCGGGTTCTTTCCCTTGAAATTGAAATTCAGCCACTGAACAAAAAATGTTGCGTTGCAAATTCTTGCGTTGCGTTGCAGAGAGTGCAACGATTTTGGCCGTTGCAGGGTATGTTACACTTGGTGCAATGTTTCGTCGAATTTGTCTCGCAATGGCGTTGCGACACAAGTTGCGCGAAACATTGCACACCGTAACAGCCCTTAGGACACTATGGCAAACAATCGACGGAATGAAACTAGCCTACAAAAGTATGCCTTTGTCCCTATAGCGAATACCTGCAAAACACAGGGTGGCGTTGGAAGTGATCACGTACATTGGTTGTGCCCTTTCTCTAACTGGAGAGGTGCTTACTATCATAGCATATGGTGCCCTCATGTAAGTTAAAAATGTGTTCCTTGTTTAATTAAACGGAGTGTTTCTTATTGCCGCAATCTGAAGGCGACATTGTAATAGAAAACCGCTCGCAGTTTAAAACAAAGAAGTACGTAATTTATAGGGTTAACATGTGTTTTCACGAGAAAGAAGACCAAGAGTGAATATAAAAACACTGGATACCCAAGCGCCCTTCTGTATTGAGTAAAGCAAGGCTTACTTCTTGTTGTGCATTTTTGCGCGACATAAAAACAAACACGTTTATACAAAAAAGATATGAAGTTTGTGTTTCCACCCTTTTGCAGAAGAAATGCTTATCATGCCTTTGTATGATTCGCCCATATCGATACTGGTTAATAAAATGTCATTTATTCTTACATTCAGGAATTTGCGACAGGAACACATTCAAATTCGCCTCAATCTTGTGGTTGCCATAGCAATTGCACAAATTGTCTTCCTTACCGGGATTGATGCCTCCCAAACGAAGGTGAACTACGTTAATTGAGAATGTTTTTCGTTTATTTTTGTGCGTCTCGTGTAATTCAAGACGCAAATAAATGTGTTTTTAAAGTGTCTAGGGATGAGGATATCGTTTTAACATATACAGCAGAGAACACGAAATTTTATTAATTGGTTCAGGTAGCAGTTTCCACTTTAATGTAGCTTTTACTACTATCCATCTGCTGGCTTCTGGCATTCTCCATGCACCTTCCGCCATCCGACTTTCGCCGTTAGTCTTTTCCCTTTGGCCTCATGCAATTTCCCTAAACACACCGTTCACTGTTCACGGTGCGCGTTGCGCCAGCCACCAATTAGAGAAAAGGCACGAGAGTCATAAGCTAAATTAAGCAACCGTTGTCAACAGTTTTGTACGCATTATTTTTCCTATAATAAGGGTGCATTAGCCAAGGACGAGGAGTATTGAAAAACTTAGACTCCCGTCCACAAAATTAGAGTGTACTAAAGTGTAATTATTTGTAACCAGAGTTAGCATAGTCTTCATGATTAGTTAATTAGCCTTTTCATAGATCACCTTATGTCCAGTTGTTACTTGTAAATTTTATCTTTTAATTGTACATTATAATAAGAACCATTTCTATTCTATTCTATCTTATTTTATATTATATAGGGCCTCTATTGATAGCAGCCTTTCTACATTGTACAATACTTAGGACTCACATTAATTTTTTTTTCAACTATGTTGCTGAAACCCAAAGGAGATTTTGAGAGTTAAATTTTTAGCGCAGCACGTTCCCATGAGTAGAGCCCGACTCGATTATTGATGGTTGATTTGCGTTGGTGACTCAAGAACCATAAATAATTATTCCTTCTGCATTGTCTAGGGTGTTTGTGTCCTCGTGGCAGCATTGATCCATTTTTTCTACCTCGCTGGATTTGCTTGGATGTTATTTGAAGGAGTTTACTTGTACCTGATGGTCGTCAAAGTGTTTAATACCGTGGTCAGAATGCGTCTGTTCTATACAGTTTCCTGGGGTAAGGTCTTCAACCTTTTAAGTAGCAGCGAGTAGTGAATGTTGGCGAAATACATTTGCAAACTCGAGGATGTTTCCACGGTGGGTGCAAAGGTGATACCCACGGAAACAGGCTGTAACGTATTTCAGAAATACAAAGTATGTACAAATATACCGTCCGGGTGAGTGTAGTCGTGAGAAGGATGGTTTTTGTTGACATTGTATATATGGGTTATTGGCCAAGCGTAAGGTCAAGATGGCGGTTCTTTTTTTTTTTTGCGTGTTTATGGACCGACACGAAGTTGGGGTCCATAAACACGCAAAAATGAACGAGGCCAATAATCTGCCAATGTTGACAGAACAAGCTTGGTCAATAAAGGATTTATTATATAACTCAAGGGACGTTATTAAAGGACAGTAAAACGCGGGACGAACGGGCTATCCCGACCGGTCAAGATGGATCCATCTTCATCTCGCGGGTAGCCAATCACAGCAGGGGAATTGATTCATCTTGACCGCTGAAAGAGCCGTTTTTTTTTTCTTAGTGGAAGTCATCATCAACACAAGCGCAAGTCATCGATAGACTTTGACTCTGATGATGACTTCTGCTCAGGCTGTCATCACAAACAGTCCTTCTCAGGACTACAATAACCCGGTTGACTCCTTTCTTCAAACTAACTTTAACTTTTAACTTTATTTATTTATATAGCGCTCATATCCATATATCACTGTCCATGGCGCTTTACAGTTTACAATTTACAGTAATTTACAATAAAACGATCTAAAAAAACATTAAATTCTATGGAAAGTTATTATACAATAAATATTATTAATTTTGTAAGCGATCTATAAAATATTAGTATTATTTCAAACAACAATTATTAAAACGAAAATGATAGAATCAAATGATGAAAGAAATATCAAATCAGTCGATAAAAAAAATGATTAAAAAAATGAAATAACTAATTAAATTTCCTATTATCAAGAAATAATGTAAAGAGGAACGTTTTGAGTCTACTTTTAAAACTAGCAACTGAGGAGCAAGAACGAATATCTGTAGGTAACCTATTCCAAAGTCTAGGAGCAGCGAATGAACAGGACCGAAAACCATAAGTGGTAAGCTTAGCTGTAGGTTCAACAAGAAGATTATTTGAAACAGAGCGAAGAGAGTAGCAAGAGGAACGATAGGAAAGGAGATCAGACAGATAGCAAGGAGCCAGACCATTTAAGGCCTTATAAGTGAGCAAAAGCAACTTGAAGATAACCCTAAGTATACAGGAAGCCAATGAAGATCAATCAACACAGGGGTGATGTGATCAACCTTCCTTGTAAAAGTGACAACACGAGCAGCAGAATGTTGAACGTGCTGTAGCCTGTCAAAAAGATATTTAGGGAGCCCATAAAGAAGATCATTACAGTAATCAAGTCTGGAAGAAATGAAAGCATGAACAATAGTATGAGCAGCATTAGTAGTAAGATATTTCCTAATAGAAGACAGATTTCTTAAATGAAAATAAGACGACTTGCAAATCTTACTGACTTGAAGTTCCCCAGTCATGCATTCATCGAAAACTACACCAAGATTAACAGCAGAAATACAAGGGACAATAGTTTCACCACAAACTACAATCTCATCTAATGGAGGGCGACTAAGAAATCTAGAGTGGATGCACATCAGCTCTGTCTTATCATGATTTAGCTTCAAACCATTAGCAAGCATCCACGATGAAATATCAGTGAGATATTGCTCCAAAGACTGTCTTGATTGTACAAGCTGTTGGTTACCCTTAAACGACAAATACAACTGAGAATCATCAGCGTAAAAATGATAACTGACATTATGACGCTTGACAATGTCAGCTAATGGAGAGGTATAGAGCAAGTAAAGAACAGGCCCTAGTACTGAGCCCTGTGGCACTACGACATCAAGGTTGACAAGGCACGAGGAAGACTCATTGATACCAACAAATTGCTTCCTATTCGTGAGGTACGAACTAAACCAGCTTAGAACAACATCCCTAACACCAAAACGATTAGCAAGTCTATCAAGTAAGACATCATGAACAACTGTATCAAACGCAGCTGACATATCAAGAAAAATCAGAATGACACAGTTGCCAGCATCAACAGATTGAAGGATGTCGTTATAGATACGTACCAAAGCCATTTCAGTGCTGTGCATAGCTTTATACGCCAACTGAAACAAATCATGAAGATCATGTTCGGCAAGATAACAATTAAGCTGATATGCAACAGCCTTTTCAATCAGTTTAGATAAGAACTGAAGATTTGAAACAGGACGGAAATTTGAAAAAAATTTCATGATCAGCATTAGCTTTTTTAAGAATAGGAGTGAGTTTGGCCACTTTAAGAGAATCAGGAAACACACCTTTAGACAGAGAAAGGTTGATAATTCTCACCAAAGTAGGTAAAAGAGAATCAAGACACTTTAACAAAAGAGAGGCAGGAATTGGATCAAGACTGCACGATTTCACTGAAGACCCTATTAGGCGTAAAACATCATCTTCACTCACTGCCTTAAAACAACAAAAAGCAGATGAGCAGGTGATAATATCTAATTGCGACAGAGAAGTGTCAGGAACAGATGAAAAACCCTGTCTAATGCCCTTTATTTTATCAGTGAAAAACTGAATAAAAGAATTAGCCAGGCACGTATCATCAGAGCTAGGAGGATACTGTGGATTCTGTTTAGGATAGAGCAAATTAGAAACAGTTTTGAAAAGAGAATGTTGGTCATTCTCATTATCAGCAACAACACTGTTAAAATACTGCTGTTTAGATAAAAACAGCATCTTGTTTACCACAGCACATTGCTTAGAAAATTTCTGCTTGTCAGAAGGAAGTCCAGTGGACCTCCAGCGACGTTCATACCTTCGCCTAACTTTTTTCTGGAGGTCAATTTCAGGTGTGTACCAAGGCGCTTTTTTAGCACGAATAGTAACAGCTCTACGCTTCGGTGGAGCATACGTGTTGAGTGTAGAAGCAAGCACCTCATGATAGTGTGAGACCAGCTTAGATATATCAGAATTCTCATCACAAGCGAGAGAGACACTGATATCGTGCTTGAAAGAATCAAGGCAGATAGATTTCAGATTTCTAAAAGTGACAAATTTCGTCTTACTAAGAGGCTTACAAAGGCTGAGATGGCAGAGAACAGGGGAATGATCAAAGATGACTATATCAGATGTACATACCTCAGATACAAACAAGTCGTCAGAACGAGTGATCATAAGATCAAGGGTGTAGCGACCATTATACGTGGGACAAAAAACGTGCTGTTTAAGGTTGAAAGACAGAAGAAGATCAAGAAACCTCTTACCGTAAACATCATCTGCAACATTAACATGGAGGTTGAAATCTCCAAGAATGAAAATGGTTTCGGGAAGAATAACAATGTGCTCCAAAAATTGAGAAAATTCTGCAAAAAACAACGAAACTGTCAAAACATTAACTTGTGAAGGAGGAGGACAATATATAACAAAAATCCTAACGTTTATCAAGTTCAGTAACAGAATGCTCATACATTCAAATGATGAAAATGAGTCGCATAATTTCTTTTTCACTTGGAGATTATTCTTGAAAAGAAGGCCCACACCACCGCCACGCTTGTTGTTACTCCTTGGAGCATGAATAAATTTAAATCCTTCAGGGCAGAGTTCAGTTATAGAAGCTTCATCATCTGAGTTCAACCAAGTTTCAGTCAGAGCCATAATGTCAATGTTGAGATCAATAATAAAATCACTTATAGCTAAAGTCTTGTTCCTAACTGATCTTGCGTTTAATAGACAGAGATCCAAAGATTTGCGCTTGGAATCTACTGTAGAAGAGGACCAAGCAGGCATTGAAAAGTATTTTTCTTGAACAGTAGGAGTAGTCCCACGAGAGTTACGGCGATGTGTAGTAATCCTTACTGGAATCCGTTTTTTATCTTCCACAGAGAAGTTGTTGTAGAATGTAGGAATATTTAATGAAGAGGACCATCAAACCATCTGCGATTCCAATATATTTTATTTTAGAAATATTCCAGGAGGCACATTATTTGGCTGTTGTAGTCGAAATATCAGTCGGTTTATCAAAAAAGCATCCCAAGGAGTATACCACATTTTAACGACTTACGATATTGATGAAGGTCCTCATTACCAGTATAACGTAGAGTTATAGAAACACGAACAAATTTTCCATAGAATGGAAACGTTTTTTCAACAGGGTAATGTTAACACCATTTTTTGTCAGTTATCTCCAAATTTTAACAGTGTTTTTTTTTTAGCTATAGACTGTTTCTCCAGAGACTTACAGAATTTCAAAAACGGATTTGCAGTCCAGATTTATGTCTGACTCTGCCCATTTAAGGCCATTGAATTTATTCAAAGTAGTGTAATTCCTAGCCTACTGATGGGACCTTTTTTCACTTTTAAAGGTCTTCCTGCTGTGATTGTGGGGATCTCACTTGTGATCGCCTCTAACCAAGATGGTGGCGTACATAGTTATGTACATGGCGACTTGTGAGCATATTAGTCAGTTATGCCTTTTACATAACCTAGTTTCAATCAGCTTGAAACCTAAAACAGCGGGTTAATTTCCTTTTTCAAAAATGTCCCGGGATGCGTATATCCTCATGATTTTTCCAACTGAAAAAGCTGAAAATATTATCGGAAAAGTTATTCTCATCAATAACATTTTTTTTAATGCAACATTTATTGAACACAAGTTCGGCACTATTCCACAATACTTACTTTACAACAGCAAACTATACCATAAAATAAAGGGGATTAGTTTCTAAAGAAACTGTGGTGCTGCGTCGAGGGGGGAGTGAAAAACGAAAATTTGGATTATCAACGGAGTTGATAATGTAAATTGACCACCGTACAGGGTTTCGATTAGCTGACGTTTCGAGCGTTAGCCCTTCGTCGGAGCGAATCGAGGAATTGTAGGTTGTGTATGGTTTATATACAGAAAATGGAGCTACGCTATTGGTGGTAACATGGTAACGTGAAAAACAGGAATAAATTAATTGAATGAAAAGCGCTAGTTGATACCGTGGGGATTAAGAGTGCCAATTTGAAAGATCAGTTTTTGCTCGAGATTTTTACGGCTTTCCGTGGTACCTTGATGTAGGGAAAGGCCGGAGATCGACATGTGTTGTTTACAATGTTTAGGGAGATTAAAATGCCGAGCGACAGGTTTGGATGCGTCTTTGTCATCTTTCTCAACATCACGAAGATGTTCTCGGAATCGGTCACCTAGTCGTCTTCCTGTTTCGCCGATGTATAACTTTTTGCATAATGTGCAGGTTATGCAATAGATAACATTTGCGGAGGTACACGTGAAACGATCAGTGATCTTAGCAGATCGCTTAGGGCCCGATATGTTGTCAGTGTTTTGAATGAAAAGACAAGTTTTGCATCGCGAGCGCGCGCATTTAAAAGTGCCAGGTTGTTCAGTTGTTTTGAAAGCGCTTTTAACTAGAAAGCTAAATACGTTTGTACGCATGAATAACATTCAGAAACAAAGGGGTTGAACGGCGGGTATAGATATTTCTGGCTCAATAGTACTTGCAAGAATAAGGTTATGGCTAAGATATTTTTTTCCGCAAATGACAAAACTTAGTATGGATCCGCCATGTTTGTCTCCCTCTGAAGAACACCAACATGGCCGCCGATGAAGTCGGTTGAAGAAATAAAGCAGGCCATGCAATCACAATTCCTGATTTTGCTTCAGGATGTTTGCATGAACATCACATGTGAAAATAAAAAAAAAAAAAAACAGTGAAAATATCAGTTTTATAACATTTTCATTATTATGATGATGACATCACATGAAAACCATCAATACTAAGATGGGCTCCTCCCCCCTCCCCCTCCTAAAGGTAAAATTACTTGCTAAAAGTAGCAGGAATGTCTCTACTCTTCTGAATATACTTTGAGATTGCTAGCTATAGGGGATTAATGAAGGTACACTGGTGAGAGCACTCATCCCCCACCCAAGTATCCCGGGTTCGGTGATATGTAATTTGAATCAGTGTTGTTGATTCTTCACTTTGCTCAAGTGGGAAACCGCTTTACCCATCTCCTCGAAAACCAACATCAACGAATTGCACTTCGATCTGGATAGTGTGTCCGATTTTTAAAAGCGAATTACGTTTTCCTAAATTCAATGTCCTGATTTCTTTTAATAAAGGCTTATTTGATCTAGAATGTCTATTTTAATGCCAAATTTCATTTCCTTTGTCTTCGTAGTTGCTGGGTTTCCTCTACCAACAATCTTGTCTGGACCTTTGCCACTCCTGTTCTTATTGTGTGCTTGGTACGTTTATCTTCCCCTTTCTTTTTGCCAAAACAAATTACTTTAGGTTTCTTATTTAATTTACTTGTGTGAGACTAATAATCACGTGTGTTTAAAGTTTGCTTTGCCCAATGTCGAGGTGTGAGGTACCTAGTAAATTAAAATTCATTAATAATTCAAACGTTATGACCGATCTACGGGTAGTGTTTGACTCACACGTATGCCTCTCTGAACCCTAATACAAATAAACTGCTGCATTAACTTTCATAAAAAGAGTCCTGATCAGATAATTAGTATGCATTAAATTTGATACAGATCTTTACTGATTAACATGGCAAACACACGGCTCGCCGTTTTAAAGCCAATAAAGGTCTCCCACCCATGTTTTAACTATTACTTAGAGGTTGTACCGCTTGAAGAATTTAACCATTTAAATCAATGGGTTACCTTGATCGCAGCAAATTAAACGCTTGCAGTTTCGTCAAAACAGTATTAATGTATTATTTACATTCGCTATCATCAGATAAATGCGGTGCTCATCGGTCTCGTGGTGCACGAAATCCTGAAATTAAAAAGCCCTGAAACTTCCGAGCTGGAAAGAATGAAAAGTGGTGCCAAGGCATGCATCGTTCCACTCCCTCTTCTTGGAATGACGTGGGTGTTTGGTGTTCTTAGCGTTGCAGAGGCTGGTCTTACGTTTCAGTACACTTTTACCATCCTAAACTCTCTACAGGTACTGTACTTTTTGCAATGCATTGTACTTAATCATAAGGACTAAATTAACATGAATCGAAGCAACCAATACCAATTAAATAATATAGTATTTCCGACAAGGGACTATCGACGGATAACTTTCTGCGAAGACAGTGCCGATTCAGATGCATTTTAGGTAATGTTAAATAAATGAGCAGGAGTGTTTTATCAAGTTTAAAACACTAGGCGCAGCCGCGTGTTTTAGGACTTGAAAAAACACGAATTGCGAATTTATTGAACGGCTTAAAAAGCTTTCCTGTATATCTATCCATTCTTACACTAAAATTTAGATTTTGGGTTATTTTGTCCTAGAAAATGGGATGTAAAATTTATCCGTGCCTTTATCAGATATATAGACATTCACTTTTGTACTTCCTTCATGAAGTATTAATGAGTTTTTTTTTATTCTTCACCGCTGAAATTTCGTCGGAACAACAGCCTCTAATCGAACTAAAATTTAAGAATTTACAGGTCACCAATAGAACTTATTCGTGTCCTACATAACTAGTTTGCAGGAATCTTTTCATATGTAGATGTACTCCCCCGCAGTAGCCTCCACTTCGTGCTAGATTCAGTTTAATACCGAGAATACGAATATTGTCTGTTAGATAGTTAAAGCGAAGGTTTGAAATGGAAAGTGGACTGAAATGATAAAAAATGCAACGTTTTATCACCATCATCATCATCGTCATCGTCATCATCATCATCATCATCATCATTATCGTCGTCGTCATCATCATCGTCATCCTCATCATCATCATCATTATCGTCGTCGTCGTCGTCATCATCGTCATCATCATCATCATCATTATCATCATCATCATCATCATCGTTGTCGTCATCATCATCATCGTCGTCACCGTCGTCGTCGTCGTCATCATCATTATTTTCTTATTCATTTATTTATTTATTTATTTATTATTTTGGTTTTTGCGGATGACTGCCATCCTGACGGGTAATTTTCACTTGATGAACCTTATTGCCCCATTGTCTCTACATTATGAACACTAACACGTCGCGCGGGTGACTTAAAACTAATCAGATCAGGAAAAAAACGCTGTTATAATTTTGAGCAAATTTGTTATAAGCAAGGGCTTAACTGAGAATGTCGAATTGTTTATTTCCTGTTTAAACTTTTCCCAGGGGTTTTTCATCTTCATTCTACATGTTGTGAGAAATGGTGATTTGTGCGCAGAATTTCAACGTAGAAAAGAACAATGGAAAGAAATGAAAAACATCACAGCCTCCCGCACCACTAAAAAGCGGTCACCCAGCAAGAGGAGAAACAAAGTGGCGAATTCGAAAAATCTCACCCATGAGTTGGAAAGGAGAGATAACGCACACACTTCCAGAGTTTCAAGTGGATTCCAGAATAAGATTGTTTTTCACCAGCAGAAAAACTTGCCTCCCGTGGACGCTTGATTATCACATGTTTAAATGACAGATGAACTATATTTCAATGATAGGTTTCTGTTGATATTAATTACAAAGGGTTTCAAAGAGGTTTTTCATTTTAATTTGTCCTTTGTTTGTTTAATATTTTGGTTGCCTGTTAACTTATCTGTTATTTTTCTGTATTAAGTACATTTAGCACAAGGAAAACATCTTGAAATTTCATCGAACTTTCCCTTTTCGTAATTAAAATTAGGATCACCTCGCAGCTCTTACAAGGTCTCACATGATTCGAGACCACCCTTCAGGTGAAACAAAAGAACAAACAATACCAACAATGGTACCGAGCCCTAAAACAATAGGGCTGCGACACTATCCCGGCCACTGAAATTTAGAGCTTATAGGAGCTGCGAGGCTACCGCAAAATTACGGCTGACACATTGATACAAGGTTAGCCACGACCTAACGTAAAATCTTCACAATACCGGCGGGAAGGTGCCTGAATTTTGAAAACAGTCCAGTTCCGAGTTCGCCATGACCGCTGAATAAAATTGACGAGAACGCATTTGTATAGGGTTAGCCTCGACCTAAAGTAAAATAGTCACAAATTCCAGCGAGAAGATGACCTGTTTACAGCTCTCTCTATTGTTTAATTTTCAAATTTGATGGCACCTTCCCGCCAGTATTTGTGAATATTTTACTTTAGGTCGAGGCTAACCCTGTACAAATGCGTTCTCAGTGCTTTTATTCAGGGGTCATGGCGAACTCGAAACTGGGCTATTTAACAATTATTCTACGAGAGCGCGCTGGATATGAAGTGATAAATAACCAACGAGGCGTTTAGCTCCGAGTTGGTTATAATCATTTCATAGCCAGCAAGCCCGAGTAGAATAATTGTTTTATTAAAAACTCTAGAACGCATCATTGAGAATCTGAACAAAAAAACAATGGAAGAAAGGAACTCGGAGAAAGAGAAAACCGAAAAAGGAAACATTTGTCCATCACGTGACTAAGCAAAAAGGGCGCGAAAACCTTTCGGCGTCTTGCTACGTTTCCGAGCAAAGTTGAATGAATTCAATGAAAGTGTCCGAGAATAACGTTGAAGCTTCACTTTAGGATCCTTTTTGGAAAAAGTACAGAGTTTATTTGCTCTGAATGGTTGTAAATGGTCAGTAGTTTGGTCCTGAGTATTCAATTATTGCTCAAAGAAGGTGGAACAGTGTTCACGTAGACGTACGAGCCGAAGGAAGCGAATTTGTAATCCATCAAAAAGAACAGCACCATAGGCGAATTTCGATTTATTTTGATGCACAATTTCGATTTATTTTGATGGACTGGAACATTGTCTCACCAGACCTTGTCGAAAAGAAGATGTATCAGGGATGAGCAAGACAAATGTCCAGGTTATGTTTCAAGAAATGGCTAATGGAATTTGTCTCGATGCTTGGCGATTTTTCTCATTTTTTTTACAAAACATCATATCTGTAACCGGAAAGTTTGAAGCTGGTGATTACTACGTTGCATCGAGTGCAGGTCAGAACATTTTTAATGTGTGTTAAGTTTTGAAAAAGTGTCACTGATCGCTGGAAAGATTTTCAGTAGTAGATTATTGCTGTAGATTTTAGCTGAAGTTCTTGTTTGTTCAGTTTGATTTGAATAGACTGGTCCGTGATCATAGTTAAGCTTACAGATTGGTGACGTCCACACTTGTTGTTGAATACATATTTTCAATTTAGTTTAGTTGAGTTCAAAAACTCTTTCGGTATCCCCGTAAATAAAAGTACGTTTAATTTTGCTATTAGCTTAAGATTCAACAGCCCGGAAAATTTTCTTAGCACTACAAGAATTTTTTTAACACGATCCCAGCACTATTTCTTGTCGTTCTAAAACACTCACTCATTTGAATTCCATTTGAATTTCGGTTCCAGTTTCGAAATTTCTACTCGTTAATTCCGCTGCGAGTCGACTAATGTTTTAATGGCTGCTGTGCCGAGGGAAAATTTTATTGAGCTTTCTCTGTTTGCTGAAGCGTTTATTGACCATATAAAGTAGTGTAGGTATATGAGCTGAGAGCCTGTGTCCGGCTAGCCAATGAAAATGCTGGAAATCTGATACCCGTAGTTCAGTTTTTAATAATTAATAATAGACAAAGTTGTAAACAGGTCAACTTTTCGCTGGAATTTTGTGAACATATTCACTTATTTTTCTGTACCTACCGTTCAGTTCCCCTGCTCGCGAATTTTATCCATGCATTCAAACGAATTTCAAACTAATTACAACCTAAATACAATCTTATCAGTTAAGTTAATGAAAACCATCTCGAACAGGCCAGAAAACACCATTTTGGTAATGATCAGTTCCTGGTGAATTGTGGGTAGATTTATTCCTTTGTGGGGGCAAACGGCGATTTTAGGACATATTTTGACCGTTTACCCCACAAAGGACTGGATCTACCCACAATTCACCAGGAACTGATTATTAGCAAAATGGTGTATTGTATACAGTCATTGGTAGCATTTTCAAGCTCCCCTGTGAACTTCGCAACTGTAAGGAGTGATATCTCACGAACCAATTTCATGCAATAACGTTCTTTTAATTAACTAAATGCACACAATGAGGCAAATTAAAAAAGACACAAACAAGAGGATCACCATTAGGCACTGCCAGAATAACACCCACTAACACGTGATCTGCTTACTGTGGAAAATAAAAATTTAACTCCAACAGTATGAATCTTACGACAAGCAATGAAAATATATTACTGTACCGTGTAGCTAATTCGCATTTAAGAAATTTTTGAGAAGATAAAACACGAATTGCCCCAACTTTGCTAAAGACATGGCCAAAAACAATAACAAACGCGAAGAAAAAGAAACGTTCTGGGTGAATTTAAAGACTAGCCGTCTTGGAAGTGAGTCTACTTGCTTAAAGCTCAGAATCCATTTTGTTCGGTAGCCGGAGTAAACAAACTTTTCATTTGATCGGGATCGCAGTCAACATTGAAGCGAATTTAAATGTCCACATTAGTTACATGACGATAACATAGAACATCAGCAAGGACGAATGCGAAACCAACAGTATTTTAAACAGCGCTCAAAAGGAAAAAAAAGGTCAAATTGAAAGTTTTTTTTTATCTTAGTAGGATCCTTCTAAAAATCACTTGATGTGATTGAAAGTTTCCTAATAAAAGGCTATTCAAAATTCATCCATGCACTTCGTTAGGTTCAATTTGTCTTCATTGGTAGCGGTATTGAACATACTGAAATAATTATATAACCTTGCTTTAACTTTCATTACACACTGTATACATCTGTATACCCGTCGATCAAAGGCCAGGGCGCTCGAAAGATTTCATTAACCTCGGAACTGAAAACAAAAATTGGAACTTCCGTCCCTAGAATTTAGCTCTCTCTTTCGAAAATTCGGCCCTGATTCCAATATATTGTTTGTAATTTATTGTGTATGGAATTAAATTACGTTAATTGCTATTGTTTTATAAACTGTTGCTAAGGCGATTAATGTTTGTCCCCCTTACGCATTACAAAACTGCTTAAAAATATTGAGCCAGAGGCACGAAAGAGATCTGAGAGGTTTTGAGATGGCTGTGTTTTCCACATCTTCTTGTTTTAGCGATCATTGTTTGACATTGAATATTAAGGTGTGTGTACAGCTGAACGCTTAAGATAGCTTTATAGCTCTTACGGTAGCGAAACAATTGTATGTTAATACCAACTGGAAAGTCGCTTGTTCAACAATAACCTGTCAACACGCCAAATTAAGCAATTTAAAAGTAGGATATA
Source organism: Pachyseris speciosa (assembly GCA_016490735.1). Taxonomy (NCBI): domain Eukaryota; kingdom Metazoa; phylum Cnidaria; class Anthozoa; order Scleractinia; family Pachyseridae; genus Pachyseris; species Pachyseris speciosa. The sequence continues at coordinate 448,383 of JAEMWC010000624.1, read as the reverse complement.
CATGTCTTGAAGTAAACACCGCTTCTTCACACATTAAAAGAAAGCGCATTTCAAATGAGTCGAGACTGTGGAAAGTGTGACATTAGAAAACCGTTTCCACCAGACAAGTTTATAAAACACAGCAGTGTGACCTTGCATGTTTCGAACTTTGTTCGTTTATATCTTTTAAATATACATATTCATTGACACCAGCTCGACTTAACACGAATATTGAATCTTGTACTACCATAAAATTACTACTGATTTAAGAGGAATGAAATTGTCTCACCACGACTACACAGTAAGTTTTAACTTACTGCTTCAAGCTACAATCTTCGTGGCTGATGAGTGACGCATGTAATCAAGGAATATTTCCCTTTATTAGGTTCAATGCCCAGCAAAATATGGATTCGTTCTCGTTTTCGTTATAAGGCTTTTCTTATCATATCGACTGTTTTCATTTACTCCTTGTCGCTACCGAAGACAATATCACCACTTGTGGTCTTACAAGCAGCTGACTGAACTGTAAATTATAATTCACCCTTTTGTTGTTCCCACCAGCTTTATTAGATCCCAATGTATTATTATAAATTTGTAGTCATGATTTTCGAACGGTTTGAAAGAATTATTCTGTGATCTAAGGATCTTTAGTATAAACGCGTTTAGATAACGGATAACAACAATGAAATTATGGTAGCAAGCCAATGTCCCACTAAATGTTTCTACACTTAAATTTGACACTTGAATGTAAGACCATAAATTTTCCATATTTTGGCCAAACGTTATTGAATGGAATTGGTAAAACTTGAAAATTTAGAGAAAAATTTTCGCCACCGATTTCCCCTTCTTTTTGGGATGTGTGCGTGAGAAAGCATAAATGAACAAAAGGGTCCACCGTAGAGCAAGCGAAACGGTCCATTATTTTAATAGCAGAGTGTAAGTTTTAAATGTTCAAGAGCTAACATTATGCTTGCCAAAGAAGTGTTTTGTATTTGGCTTACAAATGAGTACTTTTAATTAAATATTTTAACTTTGTTACCTTCATAGGGTACAACAATGGCGAATAATAAGTTGATAACAAAAGGTTTCTTAATGCCCTATTTTCATCATTCACTGCATCGCGCTAAAACGGACTCGTTTAATTTGATAGGGGAATCCTTGTTTACAATATTTGCCTCATTAGCATGAACAATTTAGCTTCTGATGGAGCTACAAATAAATCAGTTCTAGTCCGGCCAACTGCTAGCGAAAGAGCAAAGATTTCTGTAGAAGTGAGGAATTTTACCAAGCATTTTTCACAAGAGCTAGTGATGACCGTGTACGCAATATCGTTGTCTATGTCGTGTGTCAACTGATCGTCTTGGTAACAGCTGGGGAAAACTAACGGGCCGCCGTAAAAAAAAAACGTATGCTATTTCCCGAATTGGAGTTATGGACGGACGGACGGTCGGATGGATGGACAGATTGCTTGTTCTATTCCTGATCTGATCGTTTGATCGGTTAAGCAAATAATTGAATAACTGACTGACCTACCCATCAATCAAGGATTCATTGATTGATTGATTGATTGATTGATTGATACATCGATCGATCGATCGATTGGTTTCTTTCTGTCCCTTAGTTCTGCAGGTATCTTATCCTGTGGTCTGTCATCTAAGCACGGACACATGTAAAGGGAATGACGTGAAAAAAAAAGTGTGAAAATTTAAGCGCTCGGGGAACAAGGGTAATTGACTCAAACAGTCTTAGAATGGTGAGACAAGTCATCGATACACCAGGAGAAAGCTACTGGACTGGATTAAGGTAAGGTAGATCAAGTAAGGTAGATCTTCTCTCCTTCCTCCCTAATCGCAAAGGAGGACGTAAAAGGACTCACAAATTGATCGCAAAGAACAAGGAACGTAGTTCTCGGTGCCGTGATCTAGATACATGGGTCGGGTGACATAATATTTATCTATTATTTTGTATGTATTTTGATTCTCGGCTTTCAGCATATATTTAAACTTGTCGTAATCATTTAGGCCCACTCTCTTAATGGACATCGTGGTACCCTTGGCAACAGATCGAGAAATGCTGCTCGTCTTTTATGGAATTCGTCTTACAAACCAAACACTGCTAGCTGTCGAGAGAAATATATGAGCTTTTTTGATAAGGATGTCTCTTGCGTAGGTATAGCGACCCGATGAAGTCATTTCTATCCCGAAATATGTTTGTTTGTCAACATAGGTAATGTTTCTGATCCATATTTGAAATTTTCTTTGTTTTTGGTTTGACCGCTTCCACTAAATATGATGATATTAGACTTTTTTGGTGTTCACCTTGAATTTCCATTCCTCTGCGTGCTTTATAATAACATTAATCGATTGCTGTAGCCCTTCTGGAGAGGAACTTAAAACTAACAAATCATCAGCATACATTAGGCAATTTAGAGAGTGGCTTCCAAGCATTACTCTTGGACAATGGTCTTCCCTAAAGTACTGCGGTAAATCATTCATAAACAATGAAAATAGAAGTGGACTTAAGCCATCTCCTTGGCTTATTCCTTTCTTGCATGAGAACTTTTCTGTTATAGATTTTTCATCAATTTTGACGCAACTTTTAATCGACGAGGACATGGTTTTAATGACTTTAAAGAATTTATCTTTAACTCCATACTTGTAGAGTTTATAGATTACCCAGACTGCCACGCGCTTTCAAACGCTTTTTCGTAATCAATGAAGTCAACGTAATGTTTCTTGTGCTGTTTTGTATACTTATTAAGGAGTTGCTGTAGGATAAATAAACTATCTGTTGTTCGAGAATTTGGTCTAAATCCATATTTTTCTGGCAAATTATCACATAAAACAATGCTTGCAGATACCTGCAGACATAAAGTAATTCCTCTGAAGATAAAATGACAATAGATTTTTGTTCAAGCTTTGTCCACTGAATACTTATCACACGAGACCGTCAATTTTGCATTAAAAGAGGGACTACCCATTTTCATTAAAGAACAGTGAGGCATTAAAACGCTCCCATTTTGGCGTTTACTTAATGCTTATTATAAGATCGCTTTCTAAGTTACTGTAAAATCTATGTGAGTTTAGCCTCACGAGAACATGCATTAAACTACAGTCCCTGTATTAATTTATATAGAAAACTAGATCATTCATTAAACATTTGAACCAAATTCCTTCCAAAGTAGAAAACTGGGGATAACAGTGTATCAACTTTTTTTTTACTTATTTATTCATTTGTCAACAAAATAAATCAAATCAGTCTTTTTTCACGCAAAGGCTATGATTACTTGATTAAAATGACTGGAAAACATTTAGGATGCCCAGGGTGGTTAGTGAGCTATAGCCATTTTCCAACTGACAGACTTCGAGGTCAACGCAAATCAGCCTTGTTTTTCATGTGCGCCTGCACGAGCGCGCACCAAATGACGCAAAAAACAAGGCGCAGTAAGGATGCGCCATGCAATTGTCAGGAATCACCTTTGAAAAGAATAATTTATGCACCATAGAATAACTGGATTATATACAAAGCTATGATATTTAACCAAGCAAAATCGTCCAAATAATTTGAAACTGATCAATGTGTGTCGATGTAATGATGATCATCAAACAACACAATAATGGTAAGAAAGTTGTTTTCTGTAATGTCACCTTCCATTTCACTCTTAGAAAACATGAACATGACCATATGAATAGCTTACAAAGATCTAAAAATAAATTTTGACAAGCCAAATGAAATCCTTCAACAACTGAAACGTACTTATTTTCCAACAGCGAGAAAGGAAAATTCATCTCGGTTCTGTTATCAAAATGCGTTTCTGCTTCGTTCGAAACGAATGGAAAAGTATAAAGTAAAATATGATTCCGAAATGAGAGAATTCGGGATTCACCAGTAAGCTCCACTAGGTTTAATTTAAGGGTGCAGTTAATTTCTCATGTGAGCTGGTCATAAACCGATCGCAATCGGGCGTGAGGTTCAAACATTTTGTTATATCGAAACTTGAAAGCACACACACTGTACGTTAGCATAGCAATTGCTATACTACTACTACCACCACTACCACCACCACCACCACCACCACCAACACCACCACTACTACTACTACTACTACTACTACTACTACTACTACTACTACTACTACTACTACTACTACTACCACTACTACTACTACTACTACTACTACTACTACTACTAATAATAATAATAATAATAATAATAGTAATAATAATAAGAATAATAATAGTAAATTAGATTTATATAGCGCTAAAGTTATGAAATATTCTAAAGCGCTTTACAATGTAACATTAAAATTAAAATAAAAAAAGTTAAGAATAAAAATTCATGTGTTAAAATACAACAATTAAACAACAAACTGACTTGGAAATAATGGTTTCTTTTCAAAGCTCGAAATTATGATGTAATCTCCTTCCTTGTTGCCATTATCGAACTCTCGGTCAGCTGCTGTCTGTTGTTGTTTAGTCGACCAACTCCAAGTGGAAGCACATGCCATACAGAACATGGTGCCAGAGAGAAAGAACAAAGGTCACGCCTTAAAAGATAGCCGTCGCATAGACCTAACGCTGCAAGATGGTGGATAAAATCATGACTAACATACCCAAAGGATATGGAGAGGAGGTCATTCAAATAGCACTGTGCATTTGTATTCGGTGGTCCGTTAGAACAAAAGCATTGTAACTACCAGACAATTTGGGCAGGGAATAAATCCCGAGATATCTACAACACCTGGACACTCAGCGACGACGACAAGAAGAAGCATACGTCAAGCCGAAATTTAGGTTAACGAGGTCTTTGCGTGATACAAATTCCACAGCAAAGTTCAGCGACAGGGCGAATCGTTCGAGCAGTTCATAACCAAACTTCAACTGTTCGTGAAATAGTTTAGCTGAAAAGGGCCCAGATGAGAAGGTTAAGGATAGCGTGGTAATTTCTGAAAGACAGGGGGAAACTTCAACCAAGAAGGATCCAACTTGACTTTGGGAGAAACCATTTATATCGTAGTAACCCCAAGAAATGTCGAGCGTCCAACTGTAGACGATGGCTGATGAAGAATCTAATTCCTCACACATCTTTAAACGCTTTTAAAGGTCGTAACTTTGTCGTAAATCTTGGTCTACAGATTGCTTCGAAATCCTTGATTCTGCATCCATTAAATTTCAATTTAAACTTAAGGAGGCCATCCACATTAACTGGGAAAATCCCACTTAAAATTAACAGGTTCTTTACGTCAACCTGACACTTACTACCCTTTTTCGCAGACGTCTTTGGGATCGTCACGCGTTCCTTCCCCACTGAACGTCTGCGAAGGAGGCTAGACACTTACGCTTTTAGGCTTTAATTTCCTTTACGTATTTATTATAATTTTTTTATTACTTTTTTTTTGTTCTTCATGTGCCATCTCAGGCCATTATGCATGTTTTACCTTGTTATAAAAGTCATGCTGCAGACGTACGTTGTAACTCAAACCATGGTAAGTCAAACTTAACTAATTAAATCTGGAAAGTGAGTAATTTTGGGGTCAAAGAACGGCTTTCGATGCCAAGGAACAGGATCCGATTGATACCAGTAGAAAAAGTCAAAAGCTTAGGGAGGTATGTCAAAACATTTAATTTCACTCAAGTCTCTCATTTATGCTCGACATATTTTTAGCGTGATTTTTTTGTAAGTGTCGAGCCCCGCTACGAACTGCGCGCGCTTGTCCCTCATTCCTTGCCATGTAGAACTAGCTTGGACACGAGGCTTAAGCGGGGGAATCTTTTCATACGGAAATAAATATTCTCGGTAATGAACTGGATATAGCATGAAGTGGAGAGTCTTGTGGGGGAGGGGGACAGTTCAGTTTCTCCTTGCTATTCTTGATCGCCCAATATGCAAGTTGTATCCTCGTGATTGTATTCGACATTACATCCATAAATTGGTAACATTATTGAAATCCATATTGTAATGACTTTGCGATAAATTAGATGTAATTGTCCACGAACTTATAAAGTAATGGGAACATTGAAGCGGAAAAAAATGTTCGAGGTAAATGGTATTAAGGTATGCTGTTCATCAAATTTTTATATTAAAGAAAGCAATTATCTTGCCTTTCCAAAAGGCGATGTTCTTCTCTGTATTTTCACTCGATTAATAGCAGGTTGTTTGACAACATCTTCAACGTGCTTCTTTCTACCCATTCGCCAGTTCCACATTCCTATCCTCTACCTCCACATCTTCCATAATACACTTTGTTTAACCCTCCCCCCGCCCCCCTCCAAAAAAAAACCCTTTAAGCATTGTTTTTAATTTCCCTCGAGACGATTGTAAGTCCCATGAGAAATGGAAAACAATGCTTATGTAGAGATGTATGAGTGGGGAATATCATGATTTACGCTAAATATTTTGAAAGGAACGTTGACCTCTGAAATTTGAAGGGCATGGGCTTCCAGAGACCGTGGGTGCTTACCATTTGTCAGAAAAATCCGGATGGAATGACCGCTGAATAATGGTAAGCGATTTTCCGAATTTACCGACCAACCAATGAGATTGGCGCTTACCATTTACTGCCAGGCGTTCTGTCCCGCGCACTCACTCGTTCTGGCGCGAAATTCAATATGGCAGACGAAAGTTTTATTTTTCTGGACCAGCTAACTGAGGATTTCGAGGTAGAATATGAGATATTCGACGAAGAAGATGACATGATGGTATTTAGTTCCGTCAGTACCTTCATGAGACGAGATTTAAACAGAATCCAAAGCTATTTTGAAATAACTATCCCCACCTACGAACCGAGTGAATTTCGTAGTCATTTTCGAATGACAAGAGTGACATTTGAAAACTTGTGCAGACAAATTGTGAACACTGGAAGGATTCCAGCGGGGATTGCGAGAGGCAGGCAGCCTATTCCACCTGCTAAACAAGTCCTAGCATTTCTGTGGTCAATGGCAAATCAAGAACCTACTAGACTCGTCGCTGACAGGTTTAATATCACTATGAGCAGTGTAGATAGAGTGCTGCACAGAGGAACCAAAGCACTAGCCGATCTAAGTGCCGAGTATATAAAGTGGCCAAATGGTACGTGTGTCTTGTTTTCAGCATTAATTTTTCCTTTGGGGTGAAACCCTTTTGAGATTTGTTGCTGTTGTTATAAATGAAAATAAACAAACATGAAATGATGAACAAGAACAAAAAAAATAGAAGGTAAAGGTTTGTCCCTTGTATGTCAATTATTTAATTTTTGATCATGTACAGTTTTTAATTTTTAATTAGACATGACTGCGTCATCTGTGAGCTGTGCTTTATTTTTATGGTGATATAGTTATTATGGTGTTTGAATAAATGTTGTCATTATTATAATAATAATAATTATAATCATAAAAATTACAATTTCCTCGATTGTGATTGGTTTAAAAAACTTCTATTTTCCACAAATTCACTTGCCAAGTTGTTATCGGGCAGTTTGTTATTGGACACTTGGTTATTGGACAGTTTGTTATCAGACAGTTCAATAAGCCAATCACATTCAAAGTAGTATTTTAAATCAACCAATCACATTCAAAGTTGTAGTTTATATCAGCCAATCACAACCTTGGTTACAATCACCATACATTTTGATCGTAGTCAATTTCATAGCGACATTAAACAATTTACGCTTCCTTTGTCAGTCTTTTAATACAAAATTTCCTTCCCTTTTACAACTTGGCTCTTCTTCTTTTCTCGGAAATTGTAATTTTTATGATTAATTGGTAATAAGACTTCGTGTCGTCCAATTCGGTCTGTAATCATACTCGTGATAAACAAATCGAACTCCCACTGCACGGTCGTCTGATTTTGTTATCACTCGTATGATTACAAACCGAATTGGACTCCACCCAGTCCTATTACCATTACTTATTATTATTATTATTATTATTATTATTATTATTATTATTATTATTATTATTGAATTGCATTATATATTTGCTTGAATTTGCAGATCATAGAATGCATGTCATCAAGGCTGCTTTTGAAGAAGGAGGATTTCCTGGTGTGGTTGGCCTTATAGATGGCACACATGTTAGCATTAGAGCCCCAATGGAGGAGCCAGATGCATACATTAATCGTAAAAAATTCCATTCAATAAATGTGCAAGTTATTTGTGATGAAAACATGGTTTTCACCGATGTTTTGGCCGGATGGCCAGGGTCTGTACATGATTCTAGGGTCTTACGCAATTCTACTGTCTACAACACGGCTGCAAACAAGTTTCCAGCTAATACACATTTGCTTGGCGATGGTGGATATCCACTTCTGACCTGGCTTATGACACCATATAGAGACAATGGCCATCTAACTGCAGAAGAAATCTTCTTCAATACAGTCCTGTCTTCTAATAGACAGACTGTGGAGAGATCAATCAGGCTTCTCAAGGGGAGATGGAGGAAGCTACAGCATCTTGACCACCTCAATCAAAAGCTGATAGTCCTCCTCATCATTGGTGCATGTGTTCTACATAATGTCTGTCTTGTCCATGATGACTTTGATGAGGGTTACATGCTTGACAATGAGGATAATGACAATGATTGTGGTAATAACAATAATGCTGCTGGACAAAATGACAGACTATCCCAGCAGAAGAGAAATCATTTAAAGGCTATTGTTTATGCAAACCGCATTTAGAGTATCAGTGAAAATGTTTTGACTTTTCCTGTAAAACATTGATAGGCTTTGTAAACAGGCAAATTTCTTTATTTGCTAGTTCACAAATCTTCTTTTGGTCATCATGCACAAGCACACACTACCTAGCAAGGTTTAATTGCATTTCTTCCCACCCCTTTCTGCCATCCCTGCCCCCTTACTAATACAACAATAATTAACAGGAGTCCATTCTACCCCAACACCCCTTTGCAGATGGCATTTGCTCCCTGAGAAAATTATAAATGTTGGCAGAAGCAATGAACTATATCCAGAGTGAAGTACAGACTGCCAAAATATTACACTGTCATAATGCCTTCTTTTCTTTCAAAACAAACAATTTTACACTTCTTCTGAATATCATCAGTTCTCCCCACCCTCTTTAATTTGACAAAAATAAGTTGCAAATTATTTGGCTAATTATAATTGATGATACTACAGACGGTTTTATAATTGCAAATGTCAATTTAATTCTCGTTTCATTATTTTTTATAGGCCTTCCACTGATATTTCCAATCTTGGGACTGACATACAAATAAAGCCTATTGCATGCATTGTGTTCAAATGTTTCAAAACAGAACTTTTAGAAAACACAGTGTTCAACAGCTACATACCTTTTTTACGGCAACACTAAACTGGATATAAAATAAACAACCTATTATTCCAACAAGATCAGCAGAGGGAAACATTGGACAGTACAACTTAATCAATGTTTATACTTTCAAACTGCAATGAATTATGCTTAAATAAATTTCAAATCTGGATAGTAAACTCAAGAGGAAATTACTACAGTTCTTATTTATTTTTAAGCAGATCAAGGAACTGTGAATAAAACTCCTTTTTTTCTTCTTTCATACTTTTCAGTAAAGCCAGTTTCTCTGCATCTGCTTTCTCCCTCTTCTCACTGTACGATTGGAGGAATTCCAGCATTTCTCCTGAAGAGGACTTGCTCTTCCTTTTCCTTTTTGGCATTTTTGGCTTTTTCTTTCTTCCTTGGCTATTTTCTCCTAATTCATCCCCTGATTCTTCTGAGTGATCATGAGAAGGAGAGTCACTGTCACACTGATTACTGGAAGAAGACAGAGTTGAAGAAGAGGACAAAGTATCAAAGGTAAATCCTGGTTTGATCTTCGGACTCGGTCCCATACAGTCCATCATATCATCATGGAACTTCCACGACTTTCTAGCTCTTCCCGTTTGGTTATTGTTATCTTCAACTTCTTTTTGCTTGATCTCAAGTTTCCCCCATTTGCGCATACATTGTTCTACCGTCACCTTTTGATCTGATATCGAGTTGAATTCTGCACAAATTCTATTGAACACTTCCTTTTTCGTCGTTTTACCTCTTCGGAAGAGGTCCTTGAATTTTGAGTACGACGAAATTAACAGACGAACATGATTATCTTCCCATCTTTCCAGGAGCTTTGGGCTCTCAGCAGTTGTTGTTGAGGCTCCTGCTTGTTGTAATACAATAGCACAAATATCTCCCCCCACAAATGGAATTTCTTCATACTCTAGAAAAATAAATATGTTTAATTTTAATATGGCGGGAAACTCCACTCACGTATTCGTGCAATGTTGCTTCAGGTCACTTAAAGTGAAGTAAATGGTCCCAAATTACAAAACAGGAAACCGAAAAGGTTCCTTACCGTTGACTGGAGGGCTGTAGCATGTATGACTTAACAGATCTTCCATAGCAGACGAGGAGAACAGGCAAGAACTGCATTGATATAACGCCATATTGCAGTCATCAAACCGCGTGAAAAATCCCGAGAAGGGACCTGGAAACCGGAACGATTCGCGCAAATGGTAAGCAATTTTCCGGAATTCCGTTCCGAACGGAAAAGAGGACTACCTCTGGAGGTTGTCCACAATTTCCGAAAAGATTTTCCGGAAAATAACCTTACCATTTGACATCAAACCGAAATTTCCGGATTTTCCTGACAAATGGTAAGCACCCTGTACCACTTGTTTCTGATGAGTTGAACGGCAGCCTGAGACGGAAGCTGTAATTTTTAACAACTTACGGAAAAGTGAGGTTTTCGACATTTCCCCTAAAATGGTAAATTAAAACAAAAAAAGAATAGATGTGCCGTAATTATGTGCAAACGAGCAAACACGAAGGTTTTGAAAAGCGTTGAATTTCCTACTCAAGCAGTTTAAGGCCTGGGTTTCGAAATATGTTCATAAATATGGTTGATCGCCAATATCTTCCTCCAGATTTCCTATAACTGAATGAAACTTTCCCTGAAGATAAATCTTGTTGTCCTTGTTTGCCTTAACGTATAAATTTGATCACGTGATCAGTCACGTGTTCAAAATTTGAAAAATTCTTAAATCGGCGATGCGGTGGCGGATTTTAAGTTTACAGATAAATAAATCAGCGTTTTTAATATAAATCCAACATATCTAACTTTCTACGCGTGGAGTGATTGTTCACGAGTTTTAGTTTTTAAATTTTCAACAGCTTAAGGTTGAATTCTGGGACGAAAAATGACCTTTGCCCTCACAACTTTTTTGTTGAGAACGATGGACGGTCACTCCAAACGTGAGACAGTGGAAATAATTAATACGCATAAGAAAAGCGTTTTTATTCGATATTATATCCTTCAAAAGTCACCTACTCCTCAAATAAGTGATGATTTCAAAGCAATGGTCACGTGACACGTCACGTGATCTATGATAACGTTTATTGCATGTGAAAATGTTAAGGATGATGAGAACTACTTATGTGCCGAATTTCGTTTCAGTGTCATTCCTCTGGGCTGTTATATCACAAAAAAACGTTTTCTCTAATAAACGCCCCCTGACCCAGGCCTTAAACTGCTTGAGTACACTCATCTTGTAAATTTGTCAAGAAGTCTGTGAGAACGTTTTCGGTTCATTTGAAACACTGCACTGGAGATATCAACCAGTGTAAATGACAGCTATGACCATCAGATACTTAAAAAAAAAAAAAAAAAACAATAAAAAAAACAAAAACAAAAACAAAAAAACGTTCAAAATAAAAAATATCTGGATAATTTGAGAAACTGATGCCCGCTCTGGTGGCGTACTGAGCACCACGTTTTATGCATATCTTGTATAAACCGAATCTTTTACCATGTTTCTTTTAGGCCTTTTACAACTAGGAAAGTACTACAATTTCACATGATTACCTGGCAAAGGACCACACCATAGCTTATTATCTTAAGGACACTCATCCAAAGTTGGAAAGCTCAACTAGCTCAACTTTGTACTTAGGTAATGACCACTCTTTTATCCGCAAACTTACAGTGAGTTAAACAGCGCAATATATATGATGGCCTTAACTAAGCCTTCACCTGTTCAAATACCTGCTCGCATATTTTTGTTTTAGCCGCTTTCGCTGAAACACGCAAAAATAATATCTAAATTAAAACAACGCAATGTTTGAAATTGCAATGAGGATTCTAAACATTAAAAAAGGTTATTTCAAAAGAAGGGAAAGAAACGGATGCTTAAATGAAGCGACTTGAGAACTAAGAAGAGGCTGATGGTTTACGTCAGTGAAAACCAATTTGTCACATAATTAAAAGTATTGACAACATGACTAACGACATTGTCACGACCCAATTCACCTTTTCGTGTAGCTATTTTTATTAATTGACCCATAAGCGCATCAGAATAAATTTGTAGGTAGTGGGGCGCAAATTTAATTCCTCGAAAGCCATCAGCTTCTTAAAAAGCACTTGCGAATTTTAGTCACGCTTTGGTAAGTCTGACTTTCCAAATTCATTTGAATTTCAGTAATAATGATGATGATGATGATGATGATGGCAGTAATGATGGTGCTAGTGATGATGATGATGATGATGATGATGATGATGATGATGATGACGACAGAAAACGTGAAAACACTGTGTAAGCATCTCGCCGACCGCCGACCGGTTAGCTCAGTGGTAGAGCACCGGACTAGCGTGCGGGAGGTCGGTGGTTCAAACTCCGGTCGGACCAACACTCAGGGTCTTTAAATAGTTGAGGAGATAGTGCTGCCTTTGTAATAACATCTGCAAATGGTTAGACTTTCTAGTCTTCTCGGATAAGGACGATAAACCGTAGGCCCCGTCTCACAACTCACACACTGTTCGAAAAAGAGTAGGGGACGTAGTTCCCGGTGTGATGGTCTATCTCTCATCTGATGATTAAATGCTCGGAGATATTAGCTGCACAAGCTACTCTAAAATCCGAGGGTAAATAATGTGATGTATGTATGTATGTATGTTGGTGTTAAGCTGATCTGAGATTGCATTAACTGAATACCCGCCTTCGAGACCAAATTTTATGCAGATACTTCTTTTTTAAATAACGAAATACAAATATAACCTTTCGGAAAATTAGAGTGAGACAACATTTCGCATGAAATTCCAGTCACTATCTGTAATGAAACTCAAACGGTGAAGCAATTTGTGTGAAGAGAATTATTTTTTTCCATGTCACGTTCTTATGGAAAATAGTTTAGTAGCTCCACAATATGATAATTTGGAATTTTCAACCAACCTTTAAATATACCAGGATCGAATTCGAACTGTCTTAACTACGTATAGCTGGCTTTGAACACTTTCTTAACAGCTTCCAAATTTAAACCAACCAGTTCAACCAAAGTTCAAATGTGGTATTTCTTTCTTTTCTAAGAACTCTATTATATATTATTTTCTTTATGAAGAAAGTTCTAGCACAACATACCCAGCCTGGTATAAATTATAATTCGTTGAATAATTAAAAAAAAAACTTTGTCTTGTTGTTTTTCGTTTGGCGTTAGCCTGGATAAGCTGTGTCAACCTATAAGTTAATTGTAACAGAAAACTGTCAATATTATTCAGTTCAATAATGCCTTTCAAATGTCACTAGATGTGCTTTAATTCACGTGCCAAACAAGGAAAACATCGAAGCCTTTGAAAAAGACGGTAAACAGTGATCTAACTGTCGATTGCATTTAAAATTGACAAAGGGACTTCTCGAGGCTCCATCAAGCTACCTTTGTGGTTTGAGGGTTCTAAGCAGCTGCTACATTCAACTTTCAGTTAGGCATCGCAGCGAACTTGTGGCAGCGAACTTGTGACAACTTATAAGCATGAAGTTTATCTACCAGAATCGGTTGCCGAGGTTCAACTTCCTGCTGTTATTTGCGATATGCACTGTTGGTGAGTGACAATGTAATTTCCTATCATTTCTCTACTTTACATCCGGATTAGATATGAGATATATTTTCTCTTTTGTTTCCTGAGGTTTCTCGTGAAATCGTGTTACCGGTTTCGCTCGTTTCTGTCTTAAGCCCATTGACCTTATTTAGCCAGAAAGGAGCGAATATCTATCGATAATTGTTATTTTATTTTTCTTTGGTGGAGCCTATCGCTTTAAAATAAAGTATTTAACTACACGCATATAAAAGATTAATCCTCTGAAATTGCCGCTGACTTGTGGCACTACTAGCGGCAGTATTTAACAACTAAAGTCCGATTAACTAGCTAACAGAATTCTAACTCTTTCTTTCTTTCTCTTTTCTTTTTATCGCCTAAGATTTACTATTGACCTCAACTTCTGTTGCTATTGCTATTGCTATTGCTATTGTCACTGTCACTGCCACTGCCACTGCCACTGCCACTGCCACTGCCACTGCCACTGCCACTGCCACTGCCACTGCCACTGCCACTGCCACTCGCTGTCACTGTCAATGCCACTGCCACTGCCATTGCCATTGCCACTGCCCATGTGAATGTCACTGCCACTGCCACTGCCACTGCCACTGCCACTACCACTGCCACTGCCACTGCCACTGTCACTGTCACTGCCACTGCCACTGCCACTGCCACTGCCACTGCCACTGCCACTGCCACTGCCACTGCCACTGCCACTGCCACTGCCACTGCCACTGCCACTGTTACTGCCACTGCCACTACCACTGCCACTACCACTGCCACTGCTACTGTCACTATTTACCGTCACCGTCACCGTCACCGAAATAAGTTCCTAACATGTCATGGTATTTGTCCTGCTTTGTACACAAGCAAACATATTTTCAAAGATAAATTATCACATAAAACAATGCTTGTAAGATACCTGTAGACTTTAGGTAATTCCTTGGAAATTAAAATGACAATATATTTTATGTTCAAACTTTGTCCACTGAATACTTATTATATGAGAACGTCAATTTTAAACAAAACAGGGAGACTTTTCTAGGAGCAGTAAGGCATTAAAATGCCCTATTCTGGCATTATTCAGTTACTATATGTGAGTTCAGCCTCATGAGAACTCTCATTATACTACAGTCAACCTATTGTGTCGGACACAAATAAACATAACTTCAATTTAGATAGAAAACTAAACCATTCATTACAAATTTAAACCAAATTCAATTCAAAGTAGAAGACTGGGGATCACAGTGTATCTTTTATAATAATAATAATAATAATAATAATTATTATTATTATTATTATTGTTATTATTATTATTATTATTATTATTATTATTATTAGTCTTTTCTCACGCAAAGGCTATGATTAGTTGATTAAAATGACTAGAAAACATATCGGATGCCCAAGGTGGTCAGTGAGCTGTATCCATTTTCCAACTGAAAGAGCTCAATGTCGAGGCAAATCAGCCATGTTTTCCATGTTTGCTAGTCTTCCTCGCAGCCGCTATTTTGGGCTGTCTTGGTGGGAACTTCGCGTGACAGCCTATAAAAACGGCTGCGAGAGAGACTACATGTGTGCCTGCACGAGTGCGCGCCAAATGACGCCATAAATTAGGTGCAGTAAGGATGCACCATGCAATTGTCAGGAATTACCCCAGAAGAGAACAATTTATGCACCATTGAATAACTGCAGGAATGCAAAGCTGAGACCAAACAAAACCGTCCAGCTGATGTAATCATGATCATCAAACAACAACAATAATGGTTAGGATGTTGTTTGCTGTAATGTAATTTTCTGTTTCACTGTTAGCCTTGGCAGAACACATGAATAGCTTACAAGCCAAATAGAATGCTTCATCAACTGAAACGTACTTATTTTCCAACAGCAAGAAGGGTTAATTCATCTCGGTTCTGTACATCACAATGCCTTTATGTTTCTTTCGACACGAATGGAAAAGTAAAAAGTAAAGTATGATTCCGAAAATGAGAGAATTCAGGATTCACCAGTAAGCTTTAACTCTGGCTATTAAAGCAACTGAAAAGCTAAGTTTAGAGGAGCAGTTAATTTGTCATGTGAACTGGTCATAAATCGATCGCGGTCGGGCGTAAGGTACAAACATTTTGTTATATCGAAACTCAACAGCAAGCAAACACACTGTCCGTTAGCATAGCAATTTCTATTCAAAGTGACTTATATTGGAACTAGCATTTACGCCTTGATTCTGGAAATAATGGTTTCTTTTCAAAGTTCAAACTTATGTTATAATCTCCTTCCCTGTTGCTATTGTCGAACTCGCTGTCAGCTGGTATCTGTTGTTGTTTAGTCGACCAACACCAAGTGGAAGCACACGCCATACAGAACATGGTGCCAGAGATAGAAAGAACAAAGTTCACTCCTGAACAGAGAGCTCTCGTATAGAACTAACGCTGCAAGATGGTCGATAATTATAATATCGTGACCAACATACCCAACCGATACGGAAGGCATGTCAGCTTGAAGTACGCCATAAATGGATTGGGCAAGTGAAGAACTACCGTGAACGTTAAAGGTCATTCAAACAGCACTGTGAATTTACATTCGGTGATCCGTTATAACAGCAGTGATCAAACTGCCAGATAATTTGGTCCGGGAATAACTACCCGAGATATCTGCAACACCTGGACACTCAGCGACGACGACAAGAAGAAGCATACGTTAAGCCGAAATCTAACCAGGTCTTTGCGTGATACAAATTTCACAGCAAAGTAAAGCGAAAGGGCGAATCGCTCGACCAGTTCATAAACGAACTTCACCTGCTCGTGAAACATTTTAGACACAAGGGTCCAGATGAGAAGATTGGGTATAGCGTGATAAATCCTAAAAGACAGGGAGAAACCTCATTCAAGAAGGATCCAATTTGACTTTGGAACAAGCCATTGGAACCGAACGAACCCAAGGAGTATCCAGCGTCCACCTGCAGGCCATGGCTGTTGAAGATTCCAAAATACATTTAGTGGGAACTAAACACAAGTAACCGGTGCATCGCAGTAAAACGCTGCAACTGAGAATCGAAAGTAAGATCAAAAGCATGCACCAGGGTCCACAACCACCACCACCACCACCACCAACAACAACAATGCTTTTTTACTCTAAACACTTAAAGACATATTTACATAGCAAGTGCCAAAACTACAGTTGCTTATGAACACAGGAGGTGCAGTTGGTGCCCGGCCCAAGAATAAATTGAGATGTGAAAAGTACAATAACCCAAACCATTTTTGTAAGAACTAGATCATGGTATTTTAAGGATATTCAGCCAGAGTTGGAAACACCCAATCAAGAGTCTAGGTTGACCCATGCCCACTAAACAAAACACTTCATTTTGTGTACCAAGCTTAAGTGGCAAAGATCATAGAGCACGCATTATGCCTTTATTGGGGTAGAAATAAAATTTCTGTTTGTTCCCTGTGCGCAAGAAAAACGGAAAAATATATTTTATTTGCAATCGTGACTTCCGGATTGTTTTACCTTTTCAAGTTCTTTGGGTATTAAAACAAGATGTTTTGTTATCCGTAAGAACTCATTGTGATTCAATTCTGAGTCAAACAGCGCAATATTTAACAATTATCCACAACTTTCACCGACACTGAGGTGAATAATTGTTTTAGTATATACCACAGAAGCTGAATAATTAAAGGACCAAAACATTGCTTTATGTGTGACAATATACCGAAAAGCGGTCGGAAACTGTAAAATCTCGCTTGCCGGCTGCTCGGAGGTGAATAGTATTTGCTAATCACTTCCGAGTTAACCAATCGGAGCGCGCGAAAAGTACTATTCACTTGAGTGGTATATATTAAATGGAAATGAAGGACACTTCACCTGTTAAAATAACTGCTTTTCTAGTTTTTGTTTGAGCCACGTTCGCAGGAACACTCATAAATGAAAATACGAGTAAAAACAACATTATATTCAACATTGTAAGGAGGATTCTGAACATTAAAATCAATCGATTTCAAAATTATCCCTATTTCGCGGCCAAATGTTATGCAAATTAAACGAATCCTTTTTTAATTAATATACTCATGGAACCATGCAAACACAGTTTGCATGGTAACCACTACACTACCGGAGCAACCACGCTGGCAACGTGGCCACTTTAGAAAGTGAGTAGTATCGCACGTCGGCCATTCCTCGGAACATTTTCTTTCCAGACTTTTGTGTGTTTCTTGGCCTGGCGTGGTTGCTCCGGTAGTGTAGTGGTTACCACGCCCGACTAGTAACTGGGGAACGTCGGTTCGATTCCGACTCGGGGCAAAAGGTTTTTCTTTCAACAGAGATGTGTGTCGAAAGCTGAGTGGCAAACTGTGTTTGCATGGTTCCATGAGTATATTGTTCTACGGCTTTCATGGCTTCGAAGGTATTTGCATATATATATATTTTTTAAATTAAGAAATGCAAATACTGACTGACGAAGGAAAATCATGTTGCGTGTCGTTACTATCAATATTTGGAATTAAAATAAAACGTAAAAAGTGGCTAGACGATGTGTGAAAAGAATTCTCGTTTTACATTTGTCACGTTCTTAGCGAAAAAAATATTAACTGGTTTCAGAATATTATGATTTGTAATTTTTCAATAAACAATGGAAGTATTTAACCTTGTGTTTATTTTTGATACCAGTATCGAACTGTGTGTAACTACGTATGGCTGACATAAAATTTATCACCTACTCAAAACCTTCCAACTTTAAATCAACAATGTGAACTAAACTTTAGAGCGGCGGTTTTTTTTCCCTAAACCTTCTCTTATATATTATTTTTGTTACCAAGAAATTTTCAACAACCTAATAAGCAGCCTGCTAAAATTATAATTAGGTGAACGATTACAAAATTCATTTTGCGTTGTGGTTTTGTGTTTGACGTTAACCTGGATAGCTTAATTCAACCTGAAAGTTAATTGCCACTGAAAAATGTCGCTAGTGTTATTAAATTTAAAGACGCTTTTCAAATGTCACGAGATGTGCATTAATTAGCATTTCGTAGAAGGAAACAATCTCGGTTTTATAAAAAGAAGAATATTTCAGTCGAGACTGCGGGATGCGAGATATCGATCGGGAAATCAATGGTCTAACTGTCGATTGCATTTAGAATTGTCAAAGAGGCTCCTTGAGTCTTCATCAAGCCACCATTGTAATTTGACATTCGAAAAAAGCTACCGGATTCATCTTTGCGGAGTTGGGTATGACTACGAACTAGCGACAAACCTAGAAGCGTGGAAAGTTTCTGCCGACGATGAACTTCTTGCTGTTATTTGCCATCTTCTTTGTTGGTGAGTGATAATGTTAATGTCATCCGGTCGAGATATCACAGGACGAAATGACAGATTTACTAATCTTTAAGGATAAATTATAGGTAACTTAAAGATATCAAGAATATTTAAGTTTACACTTAAAGGCTATTAAATGTCTTAAAGGGAACGTGATTCTTTAAGGGCCATTTATAGGCGTTTAAGTTCTCTTTAATTTGATTTTCATCACGTTAGAGGAACGTACCTTTAAGTTGTCCCGGAAAGGTGACTTAAATGTCGTTGAAACCTTAAGCGAACTTTAATTTATCACTTAAAGTACCTTAAAGAAATAACAGCGTTTACCGAAAATAGGTAGTGCCGCGCAAATCCTCCAAATGACGTACCATTATACGTGTCATATGAGGAATAACATTATTTATAGGACGACACTAAGATCGTATACCGGTAACTGAGTTAAATCCTTCCGGCTAAAGTGACTATTTAGATCTGACCCGACTATGTAGATCTGACCCAGCAATGGCGCCTGTGTCAGTGGTATTAATAACTCCGGATCTCTAGCCTGTACACTGGACCTTGCACAGTTAGCGGTGTAAAACTATTTATCAACTAAAAGGTCGGTGATTCGTTGCAATGGAGAAAATACAGGGAGGACGTGCCTTGTAAGGATTTTATACACCATTAATGTCTACTGTGCACTAATTGACTCGGGGGCTGTTACTGTTTCCTTAACTAGCCGCGAGCAAAAATGCATATACAGTCGCGATCTCGAACCCGCGATCACTAAAAAACGAACCACTGCGAATTTCATCACAAGCATGTTAGATTTTTGACATATTACCCAGCTGGGTATTTTTACCCGCAAGCATACGTGCAAGACCTTCTACTACGTAGTTTATGATGTCAGATGATCATAAGTTCTCGAAATCAAGCATGATTCAGGCCATAGTTACGCAATTCCTTTCCCCTGATGTCGCACCCGATTACGAAAATGCGTTTGTACGTCAATGCGTACTTTGGAATCCACGTAGTTAGCATCTTGTAACATATAAGTACCAGCCCCATCAAAAATAGTGTTAGTTCAACAGGTTCGGCTATCACCATCAAGGTATAACGGTACAGCAAACATTTATCGCGATGAAGCACATCACCCGCAGTGATTACATTTACTGTTCTCATTGCAATGAGAACGTATCAAGGTCCACATTTCGCCGACACCAGTCTCTTAAAAGAAAACGAGAGCCGACTTCAGATAGCAGTTCAGAGAGTGAGAGTGCCGATACGACTCCGAATACACAAGCCACTACAACAGCAACGTCCAGTGTAAATGGTCAGTTTTGAAATTGTTAAATGATTTTTCAAGAATGAACGAAGTCGAACTGTAACTCTACTAATTAGGTGATTTAAATTCTTTATTTAGACGAATTCGATAAGGCCACCGGCTCAACTGAGGGCAGACTTGAGCAATCCTTATCTGAAGAGGATTTCCCAAGGTTGGAAAATGACAAGGTAAATTGTTATTGCTGGCGATCAAAAGTCGCAAATCCTTCAACAAATATAGTAAATAGGTTAAGGCATGACGTGACGCTCTTTTTGGATGTCTTAAATTGAGCTCCAGCACTGATACAGAGGCAGAGCAAAGTTTCAAAATAACATCGATTTGTCACGAAATGAAGGTCAATCGATACGAAAGTCACGATTTGTAATGAAATCATAAACAGTCTAGGGTTTCATATTTTGCCATATTAAACTAATGTAGACAAAATTGTACTCTTTCGACATAGCAAGATATCATCTTCAATCTTGTTTGCGCAGATTAACGATGAGGACGGTCCTTCAGACGTGTCTGTCAGTGAGTTAAGTGACTCAGACGCAGATGACGAAAGTAATGAGTTTGATGCTAGCGATGATAGTGACAGTGATGAAGCCGAGCAGTGGGATACTGTTCATATGCAGGAATTTACCAAGGATGTTCCCGTTGCGACACCTTTACCACAACCTGAGCAAAGAAAAAGTAAACTTCAGCAAGTGAATGCAATGCTGTTTTGGTTTGTTTATTTTCTTTTGTTATGGCAAGCATCCTGTAAAATAAGTGACAACGGTATGGTGTGGTTGCTGCAGTTTGTGTTTAAATTTCTTGAAGTCCTGGGAATGTCAGTAAAAAACGAATTTCTAGCTGAAGTGATTACACTTTTGCCTTCATCTATATACCTCCTTCGCCAGTTTATAAACCTTGATAGAGATTCATTTACAAAATATGTTGTCTGCCCAAAATGCACAAAGCTGTATCACTACGATTCATGCCTGAGACTAGAAAATAATAGGACAGTGGCAAAGAGATGCTCCAACTTGGTCACGTTAAGAGGGAAAAAGCGACCTTGTAATGCACAGTTAGTGAGGCGAGTCCAGTTAAACGATGGCAAAGAACAATTCTACCCTATCCATTACTACTGTTATAACGGTATCATAGATGAAATGGAAAGGCTTCTCCAACAAGACGGGATCCCGAGTAGTTGTGAGGAGTGGCGGAATCAGCAGCAAAATGAGGAGACATTGTCAGACGTTTACAATGGCCAGATTTGGAAAGACTTCCAAAGTTATAACGGAAAGGAATTTTTGAGTGCTCCTAGAAATTATGGGTTAATGTTGAACTTTGACTTTTTTCAGCCCATAAAACACCGTAAAGACTATTCTGTGGGGGTCCTTTACCTCGTCCTTTTAAACTTGCCAAGACACCTGCGTTTCAAGTGGGAAAATGTTATTGTTGTAGGAATTGTTCCTTCTATGGATAAGGAACCAAAATCGTTGAATGAATTTTTAAAGCCAGCTGTGGACGAAATGAAAGCCTTGTGGAAAGGTGTCCGTTTGAAGTCATGCTTAAGTTCTATTTCACTAACCTTTCGAGCTGCGCTGTTGTGTGTATCAGCTGATATTCCAGCTGCTCGCAAATTGTGCGGTTTTAAAGGTCACAGTGCATATCGCGGCTGCTCGCGGTGCTTAAAATATTTCCCTGGTGGATTTGGCGAGAAAAAGGATTACTCTGGCTTTGACAGGGAAACCTGGCAGGAACGTTCAAACGAGGACCACAAGTCAAATGCCAAAAAAATTGAAAAGAGTAAGACTTTAACTCAGAAGAATAAACTAAGCAAAGAATATGGTATAAATTACTGGAGCGTCTTGCTAGACCTAGAGTATTTTGACATTATAAGATTTTGCACCGTAGACCCTATGCACAATCTCTTTTTAGGGACCGCAAAATATGTTTTCAAACTTTGGGATAAGCAAGGTGTAATTGGAAAAAAAGGAATGAAACTACTCGAGGAGAGAATCGAGCAAATGGACGTCCCGTCCGACCTCGGCCGCCTTCCCAAAAAAATTTCATCCAACTATGGATCTTACACGGCAGAACAGTGGAAAAATTGGACTTTAATATATTCTATGTTTGCTCTGAAAGGTGTGATTTCAGATAAACACATTCAGTGCTGGCAAACATTTGTACTGGCCTGCAAATATTTGTGCCAGACAACCCTAACAAGTTTGGATGTGCAAAGAGCTGACTTGCTCTTACTTAAATTTTGCAAGGAATTCGAAAAATTATATGGTAAAAAGGCCATCACCCCCAATATGCACCTGCATTGCCACTTGAAAGACGTCATCATTGATCATGGGCCAGTGCGTAGCTTTTGGTGCTTCAGTTTTGAAAGGTATAACGGCATCATGGGAAGTGTTTTTACAAACAAGAGGTCGCTTGAATTACAGCTAATGAGAAAGTTGAGCCTGTCACGGTATCTTAATAGTGTCCAGCTACCAGTTGACTATCAGGATAAGTTTAAGGATTTAATTCGTAATCCGTTTGCAAGTGAGGAGTTTGTCGTGGACTCTTCAGCGTCAAGCGCAAACGGCACGCGCAAACTGTCTACTGTCACTCCTGTTACAGGGATCGACTGGTCTGTCCTCACGGACGTCACTTTGCCATCAGTGTATAGGCTACAGGTTATGGAGAGTGTTGACCTTGACGCGTTATTTATTGTGTACAAAAGTTTGTACCCAGACCAGCCAATTACCAAGATGGATATGTCAGATACCATCAAGGTCTACTCTACGGTGATGATTGGCTCCCAGCGTTTTAGTTCAAAGATGGAGTGCCGCTCTCTTCGTTCTTCGCGAATTTATGCATCTTGGACTGCGAAAGAAGGGGATTTAAATCTCACTGGCCTAGCCTTTTGGGCAGGTTGTGTTCTATGCTATTTTTCGCATTCCATCAAGTTGAATGGCATGTTCGTTCAGCATGTATTTGCCCGCGTTTTGTGGCACAAGGCTGATGAAAACCCTGACCGCTTCGGTAACCCCACTAAAACCTGGAAGCTAAATGACCATGTACCTAATGGGCCTTCACGTTTTCTGCCCGTACAAAGGATTTATGGTAGATACGCTGCAGCAGAAATGGAAGTAGATGGAGAGAAAAAATTGATAACTGTAGCGGTGGATAGCATTCACTCACAAATTTAATTCATCTAATTACTCCTTGTGAACAGTGTTCATGACCAACCTGTATTATTATTATTATTATTTATTATTATTATTATTATTATTATTATTATTATTAAACCAGTTGCATGTGTTGAACAAACACAAGTGGCAGGCATCCGCCTACTAAAATAATCCCTTTATGTTTTCTATAACCAACCAGATCAAGCTATCATACTACATTTTCAAGAGCTTAACTGCCAAGGTTCCATAGCACTCCTTAAATCCCAAGCACCATATGTCTTCTTTTTTTTTTTTTTTTTTGCTTTGTCATCTTTAATTTCGTACAATACAATCCCAATCAGCTTTCCTGACATAGCAAAATTGATTTGGATGTCATAATGATCATTGGATTATTGCTTGGCCTGATGACCACAGGAGACAACTAATACAATAAAAAAGATTATATTTTAGTCAGATGAACACTACTCACCAATTGCATTGGATTGTAATTGTAATATTTTTTGACTGAGTAGCACTACATGCAGAAGTACTGACTGATGAGATGTGCCATCTCACCACTTGCTAACAACTGATGTGCCATCAGGAAAGCAACTCAGTACTCTCATGGGCCATTCTTATAATCTGGTCAAATGTAGTTTCATTTTTAGCAGAATGTACAGTGGAACCATGCCAAAGTGTCCACATTAACTGGGTGTCCATATTAAACTGCCAGGTACTTTGAGAGAAAATATACGACCCTTTTTAGTTGTTGGGATAAAAAACTGTCCTTTATAAGTGGGTGTCCGTATTAGATGGGTGTCTGTAGAGCGGGGTTCCGCAGTAACTTTTATCAAGAAACAAATTAATCACAACAGCATGCGTGTTTCTCAAGCAGCTTCATGCCAGCTGCAAAATCATGTTGCAAGGATTAGCTTTGGGGTTAAAGGTTTTTGCATTTTTTTCTAAAACACTACTCATCTCCATTATTCTTACCCTATGACAGATCATAAATGAGACATTTTTGCCTATAAAAAATAATAAAACAACATGTAAACCTCTGTATTCAGTGACTTCCATAGAGCTATTTGTATATTTTTTTAGCTGTCCAATCAGCTTCCTTAAACTAATAAACTATTTCATTAGACACCATTGATATCTTTGGTACATGTATCTCAAAAAGGCCACTAAATATCTCAAAGATAGCACTGTTTTTCTCTAAATGCTAATCATTTGCTCTAGGATTCACAACCCAGTAGCACCACAAAAGTACTGACTGACAAGATGTGCCATCTCGCCACTTGCTAACAACTGATGTGCCATCAGGAAAGCAACTCAGTACTCCCATGGGCTATTTGTAGCTGTAACATGTCCTTAATAACAATAAGTTGCTGAATTGCAACACAAAACGTTGGTCTTGATTTAGGATCAGAGTGAGTGCATTTTTCACCCACAATCTTAAGGGCACCATTACTGAGCTTTCTGGCAATAAAACCAACTAATCTCCCAAAAGAGAAAATATCACTTGCAACAGTTGGTGGGCTTTGCCCAGCTATTATTTCTGGAGCTACATGACCATGCTTCTCACGGTACTCTTGTTGCTCCTCAAATGTTAAGTGCTTTACAGAACCAGACACTGACCTGATACACTTGCCAAAGTCAATTAGGATTGCATGATATTCATTATTCCAATAAGAAACAAGTACATTATCTGATTTAATGTCTTGATGAATAAATCCTTTGCTGTGCACATATGAAATGGCTTGGGCCAGCTGCAAAGCAATGCTACACCACTCTGAGTGACAGAGGTGAAGTGAATTACTGTGAAGAGCAGTGTGCATTGTAAATGGTTTATCATTGACAGCATAATAATTGAGTACTAATAGTTTAGGAGATGATGATGTTGAAATTCCCAATAGGCATGGAATGTTTTGGTGCTGCAGAGTCATCATTATCTGGGCTTCCCTTTTCACATCTTCTGTTGATGCAGAGTAAAAACTTTTCACAGCAACAGGCATTCCTCTGTAAAACATTTTTTTACAGCTGCCAAACACACCTGCTCCAAGAAAGTTGTTTACTCCTGCAGGGGTATTTTTAGGACTTTCCAAGAGAGCAGGATCAATTTCTGTTATGCGTACCTCGCACAGGTCTCTTGTGAGCACCTGTAATGAAATGGCAAAGTTTTTCCAGTGTTCCTAAGGTATAACCTTGTGGTAAGGGAGAGCCCAACATGCTTAAGTGGAGATTTCAGTCAAAGTGTCTAGAGTTAGATATCTGGGTCATGAATTAGACCTCAACCCTCCTTCACTCTCACCCAACCCCACCCCTCCATACATTAGCCCTGGACAAATAGGAAAGCTACCAATATTCCAGTATTGCTAATCCCTTCCCCAGGGAAATATTGAAAATGCCTCGTATATATATTTATTTGCTCCTGTAATCAAAGGAATTATAGGAGGATGGATGATAAACAAAATAATTTAATTGTGTAGTAAAATCAAGAGGCTATCAGTACATGATACCAGGCTCCAGAGGATGACAGTTTATATAATCCTCTTTCCCCTACCCTCCCCCCTGACAGCCCCCCCCCCCCCCTACCCACACACACCATACACACGTACCCCTCTTTAGAAAACCATATCCCAGCACTGCCCAGATGTGGATAGTGAAAAAGTACTAGATCTGGTTCACGGTCGTTCCTGCGGAAGAGGGTTAGTATGAGATCGACATATGTATAATTAATTCATGGGGCTATGCGGAAGGTAATAACTTAAGTTATTATCTTGATGTACCAGATATATCTGAAGATACAACTTATTGTGTTTCGGGGACTACTTACCTCACGCTGGCTAGGACCACGCGCCGGTATTGACCCTTTAATGACCATGTTCTGTTCTCTTTTATGAAGGGAGTTTAACCGATCATAGTACTTCCGAGAGAGGCACGCGTACACTTTCCGCTGCTTCTCCATACCTGCTCTTTCTTCTTCCACATGGGCAAGAAGCCCTTTGTAAACCTCTTTTCTTCGGTCCATAAGACGTTGCTTGCGTTTTCTCTTCTTCCGTTTCGAACGCATTCGCTTAATCTCTTCCTTAGTGTTCTCTCTGCTTCTCTTTGGCATGTCAAAAAACGCAAATGACCTGAGTAAAAACTCGCTTACCGAAACCAAGACCAAAATAAACCTTATTTTTCGCGCATTTTCCTTCCCTCCAAAATTATCGAGACCGCTGATGTAGTCTACAGTGTGCTCAGTTACGACGTATCAGCGGCAGTTCTAATGATGTCATAGGATAGTATTGATTATCATAAATTAATTCCGCGCGCGCGCCAAACACAAAGTGTTCAGTTTAAGGACGATGGCGGATTTCAGTGACCAGCACACAATTCTTCTCGAGGAGGCCGTTAAATCTAACCGAGAGGTTATTTTAGAAAATCAAAAATTGAGGGAGGAACTCAAGGCCAGGGATGAGGATCATAATAGGGTGATGCATACCGTCTTAGAGGAGCTGGAAAAGTTAAAAGAACGACGGGATGACCGTAGTTCTCAGGCCCGTCGATTATCCGCCAGCAGAAAGAAAAACAAAGTTCAGGTGTCACCAGCATGTCGAGTGAGTATATGCTTCTTTTTCTGTTAATTTGACAAATACTGCGACCCAAATATGCTTGACTAAAAATTGAATATCATTTGCAGAAAATTCAACCATTAGATTAAGCTTACCTCCATAGTTGGCCTTAAACGAACGCTAATTAAGGTGACTATCACCGGTTTCTAGCAGTTCCCAGCTCTTGCATTTTGATGGATGATCACTACAAAACTTCATAAGTTGTTACCTTTATAATAATATCAAATAAATAGCCAATCATTATTATTATAATCATTGGTAGGCTATTTAAGAACACTTTTCCACAAAGCATTATAGCCTGTTAGAAACACCCCTAATTTTAGCTTTATGTGAAAATGTGAAACAAGCTCGGTGACCCCCATTTTTTATCATTGAAAAGTGATTAGCATGTCAAGATCAAACATTTTGCAAATTTAAGGTGGCTCTGAATCCAGTCTTAGAATTTTTTTAAATTTTCAAAACGTTTTAATTTATTATGCTAATTCTAATTCCTAACAATAAACAATGGGGATCACTGAGATCATTTTGGAGTCATTGTTGTTTAAAGCTCTTAGTTAACTGAGGTTTGTTGTAATGGTTTAAAGTGTTGCTATGGTAAACTGCTATGTTGAAAAATGTTTCATAACTTGCATATATATACTCAGGGGATGAGATATTGTTCTCACCATCCCAGTTACAATTTGCAGTCCTCTCTCTATGATAAGCTGCAACCATCCTGCCACTGAACTCACTTCTTTGTAATTCATTCAAGAAAGCTGTGAAGACACCGAAAATATTCATTTGCTTTACATCAGTCAAATGCTATTCCCTTGGTCAGACAAAAACCATGCATGGAGATGTCTTTGCTATTTCCCTTTATTGCTAGCTATTGTTTTTTTGTATACCACTTACAAGAGAGTGAGCAGGTATAGCATTGACATGGAAATGCAAATGGACTGAGAAACTTTGTTTCATGTTCTTCACCCAAGTGGATAAACTGCTACCAGTGCCATAATGCTGGCGTAACCCATAACATAATTATATCAAATGGGATTGTTGGGTCTGATTAAAACCAATCATGATAGCATAAGAGTAACATGCTTTGTTGTCACTGTTTTGTTTTGTTTAAAATCTGCTAAGCCTTTATTATTTGTGTACCACTAGGTGGGGTCCACATTATTACAAGCTATGCTTTCTTTGGGCTCCACTCACCCTACACCATTCCTTAAGATTCTATTTGCTACTAACTTGTAATGTGCTGTTAACGCCTGGTACCACTGTATACACATATCATCTTCTCAAGTGAAACTATAATTGTATTTTTTCATAGCGTACACTACGAAAGGTGTACAAGACACTTAAACAGTCTGATGAATTCCATGGATTTTATCTTGATGAAAGGTACGTGGTAAAGAATAGTACAACACTTTTAAAAAACATTAGTTTACATACATGTAAATGTGTCTGATGCCTCACCTTTCTGACTACCTGGTAATGGCAATATGGATTTTAGCAGTATATAATGCGTTGAGACAACATTTTTGTCTTACTGGCACTACAGTTTGAAGTTTGTGAAATTATTATGTATGTTTAATGCTTACATAATGGAATCAGTGCATTAATTGATTGTCTTGTGCCATGAGATGTCAATAAGGGCACTTTTGTTTTTACTCATTTTAGTGTGGATTCAGCTAATAACTGTCAAATTTATGGAAAAGTCAGAGAAGAGCTGTTCCACTATGTTGGTGGCCCTGAAAAGTGCCAGTGGTCTAATGCTGAGATAGAAGGTAACAGCAATTTAAAACTCAGCATATTGCATTTTGTTGAATGAACCTTTACAGTGCAACACTAGAATTCATGAGTGCTTAATTTTTCTTTAATTTGGTCCAATTCCACAGTCTAAATGGTGGGAGAGAGTGGTGGGGGGTGGGGGGAGTGAACTTGGTTGCATACATGTGGCATGCCACAGATGTGGGAATACTAACCTGATGGGAGCAGCTTGTCTAAATGAAGTATAATTAAATGTATTACAATTCAGTGAGCTAATATATTAGTTTTTAGGCTTTTTTTCATGGCCTGTTCATAAGTTCTATTTCTTTTTTTCTAATTAGCATCATTTAGACGCTACTTCCTGTCCACCTATGAAACAGACCACAAAAAGAAAAGTGGTAGTTATGAGGAACACAAGAGGATATGTCGAAGGCAGGGTAGAAAAAGAGAGGTGAGGTTTTGATTACCCATATCATTCCATCATGAAGCACTACTGGAATGAAAACTGTCTCCAGATCAGCCTTAATTCTGCTATAAAGAGGCCACAAAGTATTTGAACCTTGGCTGGTATTTCCTAAGGGAAAAAAAACTAACTCCTCCTCATCTATCTCTACCAGATGTGTGGGTACCAGTAAAAAAATACAATCAATTAGTTTGAAGTCTCTGCTTTACAAATATATCTAGCATTTTTCTGTTAGATTATTGTTATTATCATCATGGTAATGTACATGCATTTCATTTAAGGCAGACATCATTAGATTAGGAATATTCCCAGTTGCATTGGGCCAAGAGCTTTCATTTAACTTTGAAGTAGTGCTGGCTTCATAACACATACTCAACATAAACAGCTTCAGTTTGTACTTTTGAAATCAATATTGCACCAAGTTTACTTACCTGCTACTTAGGAATATTCCTCCAATTCTGGGGCACTCCCTCTAAAAAAATCAACACTTTTTGACTATCTTTTTTTTTTTGTCATTTGTTGGTACAGAAAATAACACGAAGGACACTTGCTTTGGATAAAATTGGATGGGACAGGGGGAAAAAGGCACAGATGGCTGAAGTTCTAACTGAGGACTTCATGAGTTCAGAGGATACAGATGTTGATGAAGCTGACAAACCTGTTTACTCTGTCAGAGAGCTGACTTGGGAAAGCAGGAAACTCACAAAACGAAAGAAGGCCCTGGATAAATTTTATGCAGGCCAGCAGAGCAAGCGCAGCAGGGACCGCTCTATCCAAAGACTGCGTTGTGAGTTGTTGTCCACTCGTCAACAGCCTGATGACTGCCCAGCATGGGCAAGTGAAAATACTTCAGACTAGCTAAGTAACTATTATTAATTACTAATGATATCAGATGAATAATCCCAAAGTGAGGGTGAATAGTGGTTGATATTCACTAAACTGCATAGCACATTGGTACTTAAAACATTGACTACTACTCACCTTCACTTAAGTGTAAGAATAATTGCTTTTATGTATAGTCTGTCTCTCCCTTTATTGACTAGTTTACTTACTTTATTTTCTACAAAGTTCACCTTTGTGGAAAATAAGCCATAAAGCTTACTAGATGACAGGCAATTAATTGCTTGGTTTTTCTCTTTGAAAGCCATAAATTATTCAAATCTATTTGGTATACCTTCTCCAAAAAAAGTGAACCAGCTAAAGTGAAGCAGGAATGATTTGTTTTCAACAATTCTTCTTGAATACTGTTGTGACATTTAGACAACATATGTGCAAAATCAAAACCTGATACTCAAATGCAAGCACTAAAATAAGACATGGAGGGACAAACAGCAAAATAATTAAGTTCCTTCAAATTTAAGAAATGACAGATCTACTGTACTTCACTTCTGGAGCACTTTGCTATCAATTACTTTAATGCTGAAAACTTCCATGGCAATATTTATAATTGTGATATCCTTTAAAATGAAGAGCAAATCTCAAAGCTCCAGTTTCAAAGCATTAAGTGAGAACTTAACATGTGTTTACTGTCGTACCTTCACTATCGTTGCGTGAGAAGGAATGACAATAACCGTCCTTTGTGTATTCTGTGTATTATTTCATTTACAAAATATGTGAATTATGAGTGGCGAATGGTCCTTCCCATACGATGGGTCTCGCATAATTTTAGCCGAATTTCACGTGTCTCGCAGTATCGTATGTTTACGTGCGTCTGGCAGTCTCGATTTTTTTTCTCAAAGTGGCGTGGCTGTTTACGTGATTCAGGTTGAGACAGGGATTAAAGTTTTGCTGATACACTTAATAGCGAATTAATTACCGGGGTATTAATGAATATGTAAAAATTCACAGAGTACTTACGTGATTCATACTTTCACTTGCGACGGGAAGAGGGATTTTTGGGCATCCCAGTTTCCTCCACGACTTCCATGGTTTACTCATAAATCGACACGAACGCTTCCACTCAGTTCCAACACGGCCGCTTTTTTGACGAGCTCCAGACAACTGGAGTTGCAATTGGCAGGGTGTCAATCAAAAGATCAGAGGGAAGCGACCAAAATTATAATTGTACGTCACGGCCAGGAAAATAATGGCGTTTATTGACTGTTGACAGTTTTAATGTCTCTTACAAGAGCTTATAACTGAAATACTTCTGTACTAGCTGACATACTCGAATTTCAATTGTCTCGCGCTCGCATATAACATGGTCCCGCAGTTTAATATGGAGTTCCATCCCCGCCAAAAATCAAAGTTGATCACAACATTCAACTTGACAGTTTAACCATTAACTTGGCAAACCTCAACATAATATTCCACTCTTCAACTTTGTACTTTGTATCACAAACATTGAAACTTTCGACATCAACTTTCAAAGTGACGGTTCAACATTCAACTTTATCCATCAACATTCAAGTTATATATCAACAATGGTCTTGGCACATGGGCTGTCAGCAAAAGATGACGTTTGAATCTCGAAGTCGAATGTTGAGTTACCAAAGGCGCTCCAATCCCGCCAAAATTGAACTTCAGAATTCAACTTTCAAGTTGATAATTCATCATCAAATGTTACGTATCAATACCCGTGTTTAACAATGAACATTGCTATTGCTGATGACGCAAATATGCTAGTTCACCATAACGTAATGCTCGATCTCTCAAAGTTGGTTGTTTAGTTATCCGTACGTACCAATTCCGCCAAAAATCCCATTGAAGCGCTGTAGGGGAGGAGACGGGTAATTTTGTAAGACCTTAGCTATGAAGGTCCGTTCTTGTCAAAATTAAACAAGATTTTTTCTTGTCGGCTTATTCAATTATTTTTACTGGCTGTCTATTTTATGTCACTGTCTAAATATATTTTTAAATTTTGTCGTGACTTTTTTTCGTTACCTTCCGTGAAATTTTTTGGGGGCTACCCCCTACAAATTATTTATTATTGCACTGTACGAATTATTTTTGGCACCCTTTCCGAATATCCTTTTTCGCACTGTCCATGAACTATTTTTGGTTACCCTCCGCGAATTATTTTTCTTACTGTCGAATTAAGTTTTGGTTCGGTGATGCATTGTGTAGCTGTGACTTGTATGTCTAACGCGTCAACACTGGATCGAGTTCTCCCCATCGTCATAAGAACGTTGAATTGGAATTGTAAAAATAGCTCGAAATCGACCGAATAGCTCAAACAGTCCGCTCAAATGGGCCATCCTTCAGCTGTGCTAGAGGTGACCCCTCCTCAAGTTCTACTAGTAATGAAACGCCCTCAAGTTCCACTCGTGCAGGAGGCAGTTCTGTAGTGATCCACTGACCAGTCTTTCTCGTTCACAGTTTGCGATGCGAGAGACCGCAACGCACTGACTGGCTGAATTGAGAAGGAGGTTCCCTACACTTTCAAGTTGAAATGATGCTGTAGGACTGGGTGTCTCGAAACCTCGGACCCTAAAATTAATAAATATTTACTCAGCGTGATTGCTGGAAGCCGTCTTGTTTACTGTTCGTCGATAATGCTGTAGCCAGAATCTGCAGGGGGAAACAAAAACAGCTCGTGAAGGTAATTACCTGCACTGATCACAAAAATAATATTCAGGATTCGTATCGATTTTTGGTTGCTTTATAAGTGTAAACCAAAATTTATCCACAATGTTTTAGACTGGCGATTCGAGCTAAGTTTAGTTGAAGCGAGGTGCGTTGTGTGATGGTTTCGCAATCTGTACAAAAATATATAGCGTCACGTTACAGAAACGGGATGGTACAGACAATGAACTCGTGCCTTGGAAATTACATCTACGAACAGATACTTGTTTTACCATATTAAATTGACAGCTGATGTTGACTTATAACTTACGCCTTCTTAGTGAGAGTTTGAAAGAATGCATATCCGGTTTCTGGAGATTGGGAAACCGTCACGCAACGCACCTTGCGCTAACTAAACAGTGTGGATAAATGTGGTTTACACTAATAAAACAACCAAACATCAATACGAATGTTGAGCATTATTTCTGTGATCAGTACAGGCAATTACTACCACGAGCTATTTTTGTTTCCCTCCGCAGATTCTGGCTACGACATTATCGACGAACTCAGGACGGCTTGTAGCAATCACACTGTGTAAATTTATATTAATTTTAGGGTCCGAGGTTTCGAGACACCCAGTGCTACAGCATCATTTGAACTTGAAAGTGTAGGGAACCTCCTTCTCAATTCAGTCAGTGCGTTGCGGTCTCTCGCATCGCAAACTGTGAATTGCCTCCTGCACGATTGGAACTTGAGGGCGTTTTATTTCCAGTAGAACTTGAGGAGGGGACACCTCTAGCACAGCTGAAGGATGGCCCATTTAAGCGGACTATTTGAGCTATTCGGTAGATGTCTTGTATTGCATTTCGAGCTATTTGTGCAATTTAACGTTCTTATGACGACGGGAAGAACTCGATCCAGTATTGACGCGTTAGACATACAAGTCACAGCCACGCAATGCATCACCGAACCAAAACTTAATTCGACAGTACTAAAAAATAATTCGCGGAGGGTAACCAAAAATAGTTCATGGACAGTGCGAAAAAAGATATTCGGAAAGGGTGCCAAAAATAATTCGTACAGTAAAATAATAAATAATTTGTAGGGGGTAGCCCCCAAAAAATTCACAGAAGGTAACGAAAAAAGTCAAGCCAAAATTTAAAAATATATTTAGACAGTGACATAAAATAGACAGCCAGTAAAAATAATTGAATAATCCGACAAAAAAAAGTGTTTAATTTTGACCAGAACGGACCTTCATAGCTAAGGCCTTACAAAATTATCCGTCTCCTCCCCTACAGCGCTTCAATGGGATTTTTGGCGGAATTGGTACGTACGGATAACTAAACAACCAACTTTGAGAGATGGAACATTACGTTATGGTGAACTAGCATATTTGTGTCATCAGCAATAGCAATGTTCATTGTTAAACACGGATATTGAATTATCAACTTGAAAGTTGAATTCTGAAGTTCAATTTTGGCGGGATTGGAGCGCCTTTGGTAACTCAACATTCGACTTCGAGATTCAAACATCATCTTTTGTTGACAGCCCATGTGCCAAGACCATTGTTGATATGTAAACATGAATGTTGATGGATAAAGTTGAATGTTGAACCGTCACTTTGAGGCATCGTTTACACGGACGCGGTTTCCAATCGACACGGTTTCATGACCTCGAAACCGCAACAAAAACGACACGGTTTCGAAGTGTTTACACGGAACCTATCCAACCGTTTACGTCATGGCGATCTCGTTCTCAGGCATTCTTCTGGAAGCATAACATCGTCCAAAAAGTTGTCCCATCAAACTTGAGTTCTCCCAGGCCGAATCCAGAATCGTTGTTTTGCTTTCTCTTCGTTACTCTGGAGCGTATCGACGGAAAAGTCAACATTTCAAGACATCTCTGCCTGTTATTACGATATGCCTCTCGGTTTAAAGAGAGTAAAACATATGAAAGCTGAAAAAACGAACTTAAATTGTGATTGTGCAAAAAAGCGCTGCACTCCGTGCGAGGTTCACAAAATTACCCTTCGCGAGCCAGTCAATTTCGCACCAAAATAAGTAACCGTTTTTAAATCGATGCGGTTTCGCCGTTTACACGACCAATGAAACCGTATCGTTTTGAAAACGCTCCACTTTTGAAAGCGTTTTCAAAACGACTCGGTTCTGATAACGAACTCGACCGGCACCGTGTAAACGAAAGGCGTAACCGCATCGAAACCGATGCGGTTACAAATGAAACCGCGTCCGTGTAAACAGTGCCTGAAAGTTGATGTCGAAAGTTTCAATGTTTGTGATACAAAGTACAAAGTTGAAGAGTGAAATATAATGTTGAGGTTTGCCAAGTTAATGGTTTAACTGTCAAGTTGAATGTTGTGATCAACTTTGATTTTTGGCGGGGATGGAACTCCATAGTTTAAGAAGTCAAAAATGTCGCGGGCTCGCCGAAAGAAAAACGCTAGTCTTGCTAAGTCTCGCATTTACCATTCGCCACCCTCGACATTTAGAGCCAACAGGTAGGATGTAGTTGAATTTAATTCTTGAGATAGGATTTCGCGGGTTCTGCTAAAAATTCTCCAGTAGCAGTTATAGTATGATGATAGTTAATATATTACTTTCAACATATACATTTTGCATATTTTTAACAAATTGTTGAGCGTTTAAAGGAGTTATATCAGTCATACGAGACAACTCTCATGGTCTAAGTGTCAAATAAGTATCTCAGAGAGTGTTGCTCCCTTTTTAAAATGTGCGAAAATAATCGTAATGTATAATGCAATAAAGTATGTTTTTTGAGCTGGCTTGCTAGTGTGTCATTTTATGTATTAATCCACAAGGAACACCAAAAAGAAGAAGAGGAACCTGATGACCCTTGTACAGCAAAGATCGATCCTGCTGTATGTGTTTCCAAGACAAACACAAGTTCGCACCTCTTAACACAAGCAGTAAGATGACGCGAACATCTTCCAATGCAATAATTATTGAGTTCCAAGCTAAATTTGGCGTTTGCGCGGTAAATCGCTATGAAAGAGCAACGTTCACACAGTTTCTTTTCAAGTCTTTAAGTTTTCACTTAAAGGTACATTAAAAGGTAATTTACTGCATCTTTAATCACAACTTAAAGACCCTTAAAGAATTCTTTCCTTGATATTTCGAAAGCAACTTAAAGATCTCTTAAATTGTTCATTACTTGCTTTAATAGATTTTCTTAAAGGCCCAGTAAAGAGATGTTTAAGAAGTTTACAGCGTACTTAAAGACAATGAAAAGTGTTCTTTAAGTCAACTTTACTGAACCTATAATTAAACTTAAAGACGTCATTTCGTCCTGTGTATCAATCTGTTCTCGCTTTTATTTCGTGAGGTTTCTCTTCATATCGTTGCACCGGTTTCACTAAGTACTTCGACACTGTCTTAATCCCGTCGAAGGAGTGAATATCTATTGATAAATGCTACTTTAATTTTCTTTGGTTGAGCCTATCGCTTAAAATTATAGCATTTCAAACTAATAGCGCAAAGAAGGTATAGCTTTTTTTTAATTGTCTCTGACTTGAGGTAATACAAGTGGGAGTATTTCATGACTACAGCCACATTAGCTAGATAAAATATTTGTAATTTTCATATTATTATGGACTCTTTCTCTAATCTTGATCTTCTAGCCTAAACCGGCGAAATTTTCATTTCGTGCTGCCCTTAAAAATGTCGGATTTTTTTTTACTCGAAGTGACAGTTTTTTTTAATTTACAACATTCAAAAGAAAGTCACAAATCATATTTTACACCCATAAGACTAAGTTTACACAATAAAAGAAGAAGGAGAAAAGAGAAAAAAATAAAAAAAAAAAAACTAAATAAAATGAAAGCCTGTCGGTCGCCAGTCATGATTAACTGATAAATTGATTATTCTTATTCTTATTCTTATTCTTATTCTTATTTATTATTGTTATTATTATTATTATTATCATTATTTTAAACTTGTAATGCTAAGTGTATTATATAATATTGTATGTGTTATATGATATTTACGTACATACTTACACTACACTACCATTTATACTTGCACTACTTACAAACGCCAAGAATAGAAAGGAAAAAATACAATATTATAAAGACAAAAAAAATTTCCATTTGTTCTTGAATTCTTTCTCCTTATTAGACTGACTGACTGCCAGGTATTTCTCTAAATTTATTTCTTCATGCACAAGTGAGACGAAATCCCCAAATTGGTGCGTTATGGCATTTAAAGCGTTGACATATAAGAAATATTTACCCAAAATAATGAGATGGTTGAGGGCTAAACAATTAGTGTGACAGCGAGTAATTCCGAACATAACTTCTAATTCTGACAGAAGCAGTTTCGTGTTACTAGAGATTGAATACCATTCCTGGAACCTATTCCAAAATGAAGTTGACTGCGTACAATATATAAACAAATGCCACATGGTCTGACACTCAGAAGGACAAAAGGGGCTGTAGGGCGAGGCAACTTTCTTCATTTTGTACAACAAGCTCTTCGTTGGTAAACTTCGGTGAATAATTTTATATTGGAACATCGTTAATTTAATTTCTTTTCTGGCTTTGAAAGGTAAGAAGTAAATGTTATTTAAGTCATTCATCTCGATGCCGCACGCTAAAAGTTTTTTTTCTCAGCAGTGGGCGGAGGCAGACCTTCAAGGTTCAACAGCATTCCATATATTGTCTTGCATGTCAGTGAAGCAGTTGAGGTGGAAGGCGTAACTGGGTTTTCAGAACCTTCTTGCAATAGTTTCTTCCAAGTTTGGGGAATAGAAGAAAGAATGCGATAATGTTGTAAAAAGTTACATTTTAGGTTGAATTTATTGCAAAAAGAGTTAAACGGAAACGGCCTTCAGAGGAGTCAAAAAGGTCTGATTTTTGTTTTACTCCTGCACGATACCAATGAGGAAAGTATACCATTTTCCTTTTCACAGTTATAAATCGGTTGTTCCAGATTGTCTGTGAGAGAACCTCATTTTTATTTTTGGGCGTGGTTGTTGCGATGTTTTGCCAGTAAAAAACAATTTGTTTGTAGAAGGCCGGAAGATGGTTGTCTAGGCCAAGGAGATTATAATCATAATTGCATTTAAACAATTCAGTTCCGCCAGCACTGGCAAGGAGCAATTTTGGTATGTACTGCCATGGAGCATCCGAATTAGAACAT
The DNA here is from genome assembly GCA_016490735.1 of Pachyseris speciosa. Classification (NCBI taxonomy): domain Eukaryota; kingdom Metazoa; phylum Cnidaria; class Anthozoa; order Scleractinia; family Pachyseridae; genus Pachyseris; species Pachyseris speciosa. The sequence continues at coordinate 410,312 of JAEMWC010000624.1, read as the reverse complement.
CACCGTTTAACCCAGTTTAACTTAAGCACCTTATCAAAGAGAGAAAAGTCCTTCATGTCCAGGCCACCAGCTGTTTTTTGCTTGAACAGGGTAGTCTTTTTTATTTTGGCAGGTTTGTGATTCCAAGTAAAATCGAAAGTGATCTTATTTACTTCTTTGCTGAAGTCCTTAGGAGTGTCCATGACGCTGCAGATAAAGACGAGTTTTGAAAGTGCTAAAGTTTTAATTATATTTATCCTACCAAATATATTAAGGTCTCTTTGGGACCATATATGTAATGTTTTCTTTAACGATCCCAATTTTTCAAAAAAAATTTTCTTTTCAGACGCTTCTAGATCGTATGGAAAATGCACTCCAAGCGCATAAACTGGCTCACCGCTCATTTGGAGATCAAGGAGTGCATCTTTCCTGTGGCACATGGAGCCAAGCCATAGCATTTCAGATTTTGTTCCATTTATTTTCAGGCCAGAGCACCTTTCGAAAAGTGAGAATAAATCGAATAAGTTTGACACTGATTGGACATCAGAAAGAAGTACAGTTGTGTCAAATGCATACTGCGAGAGTTTGACCTCTTTATTTTCACCTATGGTAATACCTTTTATTTTTTTTTTGAACGTCTAATACTGTGCGCAAGTAACTCAATAGCAATAACGAATAGGGTGCCGGAAAGTGGGCAACCTTGACGCACTCCACGTTCTAAATAAAAGTGTTTTGAGGCGTATCCGTTATCCAAAACACAACTAGAGATATCTTTATAGAACACTTTTATCCATTGACAAAGGTCCAGACCGAAGTTAAACGTTTCGAGGCATTTGTGAATGAAATCCCACTCAATCGAGTCGAAAGCCTTTTCGAAATCCAAAAACACAGCTACCCCTGAGATATTCTTCTGTTTAGTGAAATGCATTGTGTCTGATATTAGCCTAATGCTTTCCCCAATGAACCTTCCCTTAACATACCCGGATTGGCAGGGATGAATTAAATGTGGCAAGATCTTTTCCAAGCGCAGAGCAATAGTTTCGTATAGCTATTTTATAGTCTACATTCAGTAATGATACAGGTCGCCAATTCTTTACATATTCGGTATTCTTTTTCTTTGTCGATATTAAAGAAATAATCCCTTGGCGTTGAAAGATAGAAAGAGTTCAATTTTGAAAGGCGTAATTAAAGCTGCTTACCATAAACGAGCCTAGTAAGTTCCAAAAGTAGCGGTAAAATTCAGGTGAGCCCATCCGTGCCAGGAGTCTTATTGTTTTCCGTAGTCTTTAACGCGCGCTCACACTCATCAATAGACATATCACCTTCGCACGTTTTCGCGATCTCTTCTGATAATGAATTTTCTGTTTCGAAGAAATAGTTGAAAATTGGGCAGTTGGGATCGTTATTTCTTGACGTATAAATTTCTTTGAAAAAGCGCTCTTCCTCCTCGAGGATGTCCTTGGGGTTTGTAATTTTGTGGCCATCGTTGATTACTAAGGACGTTATATGTTTCTTTTTTTGGTCACATTTTTCTAAGTTATAAAAATATTTGCTATTCCTCTCGCCATTCTCGTACCAGCGCGCTCTACTGCGCACAATTGGTCCTCTGTAATTTTTGAAAGCTTAGTTTTTATTCTCTCCACTTCGGATTTAAGAGAATCGCTGTATAATGTCTGGAGTTTGGTCTGTAATCTCATCATTTCCGACAAAAGAGTTGATTCTTCGTCACGTTTACGTTTAGCTTTCTTCTTTGAAAATGCTATCGTAAAAGTCAACACAGCGCTCTTTGGAACGCGGTATATCTCAGGGATCTGTTCTGGGCCCTCTTCTCTATCTCCTATACACATCACCCATTGCCGACATCATTAAGCTCCACAAGTTACGGTATCATCTCTACGCTGGTGATACCCAACTGTATCTATCTTTTAAAACTGACTGTAGCTTTGATCTCTCACTGGCCAAGCGTCGTGTTGAATGCTGTGTCACTGATCTTGACTGTTGGATGGTGAATAATGGACTTAAACTTAATCAGGAGAAAACTGAACTTGTCCTCATAACCTCACAATTTCGTTCCAGGCCCGCCCTGGAATTCATCCAAGTGGGCGATGAGTGGATTCAACCCAAATCTTCTGCCCGGAATTTAGGGGTTACTATCGATGATTGTCTTAACTTAACGGAACATAATAAAAAAATCTGTCTCTTGCCACTACCACTTAAGGAACATTGCCAAGATTAGGAAGTACTTAAGAGAAGATACCTCTGAAATTTTAGTACACGCGTTCATTAGCTCTAAACTGGATAATTGTAACGCCTTGTTATATGGACTTCCCAAACACCTGTTAAATAAGCTAAGATTAATACAAAATACTGCTGCACGCATTGTTACGTTAACTAAGCGCTTTGACCATATTACTCCTATCATGTTTAAACTTCACTGGCTACCGTTAAACTATCGTATAAATTTTAAAATATTGCTTTTAGTGTACAAGTGCCTTAATGGCTTGGCACCAACTTACCTGTCTGAACTTTTACATAATAGCCCACGTTTTACTTCGTTCTAGTTCTCAGAATCTTTTAGCTGTGCCTAAATCCAGGCTAAAGACGTATGGTTATACAGCTTTTTCTGTAGTTGCTCCTAGGCTATGGAATCAATTGCCTCTTGAACTCAGGAATGTTATCACTGTTGACCAGTTTAAGACGCAGTTGAAGACATATTTATTTAAATTTGCTTATGATGTATAGTTATTAGTAGTTTAGTTAATTTCATCATAATAGTTATTAGGTTTGTATTTTATAGTTTTACCATTGTACAGCGCTTTGAGCAATTAGTGGACACAGCGCTCTATAAATGATTATTATTATTATTATCATTAATAATATTATTATTATTAAAAGCTCTAATTTCCATTTTAATCATTTCCCAATACAATCCTTTGTCGCTGACCTGCTCATGCTTTTTTGCAAACTCTGGAATTTTAAATGTTAACAGTTCCACGTAATTAGTATCTGAGAGCAAGGAGTTGTTAAACTTCCAGAACCCAGGTCCCCGAGGGAGCTCACGTTCGTTAAGGAACAAGGAGAGAGCAACGGTGGAGTGATCTGAATAAATGTTTGGGAGTATTTTGCACTCTTTCATGTGGTCTTTTAGCTGCTTTGAAATAAGGAAGTAGTCATGTGTACACTGTATTTTCATTGATGGGTTAGCCCATGTGAAGCCCAGTTGAACTGGATTCTTGAAGCGCCAGGAATCGAGTAAATTGTGTGTTTTGATTAACGATTGAAGCTCATTGAGAGAAGCTTTTTTCCGTCAATTGGTCTACCACCTTTTTTGTCTAAAGTGCTAATTGTGCAGTTCAAATCACCTCCTAGCACGAGACTGTCGTTGGCGTACAGACTTAGGAATTCTTCTGAAAGGTCTCCCAGGAATACAACTTGTTGGGTTGCATCGTTTGGTGCATAAACGTTAACCAAAACTATTTTGGTACCATCAATAATAATCTCGGCTAAAATACACCTGCCATAATTATCTGCAGTAATTGTTTTGAAGTTAACGTCAAGACGTGGTTTGAATAAAATCATAACTCCTCTACTATGAGAAGAGCCGTGGCTGAACACGATTTTGCCTCCCCATTCCATTTCCCATCTTTTGATAGATTCCGGTAAGGAATAAGTTTCTTGCAAGTAGATGATATCCGATTGTTGCTGATGCAACCAACGAAAAACTTGTTTCCGCTTTCTCAAACTGTTTAGCCCTCTTACGTTAAGTGATAACAGTTTATACATTTAGTTTCTAATCGAGAGGTAGATGTGATATCCAAGCAATAACCAATAACAAAGTTGTCTTAAGAGCCAATTTCTGTAAATATCGAGAATCCGGCGGCACTCGTGAAATTTCGAAATTCTTCATATCTTGCCTGAATAACACCTATGGTGAGTTATTTTCGAAAACAGAATTCAAAGATCGTGAAGCGCTTGCTTTTTTCTGAAATCGAGGAAAGTTTGAAAAACGCCATTTTACCTCCATGACGCTGCCGAAAATAGTGTAAAATGATGCATTTTGTTATCGCTCGTGTAGATAAACGCGGTGTCATCTATCAATGCGACTTGGCCAGATCATAAGGCACCTCTTGGTCTTTCCAACGCATAAAATTATTTTGGAAAAGCTACAGGTATATAACTGTTTTTGACCGTTAAAAATACCCCAGTTAAAACGCTTCAGCGAATGAGCTAATTTTAGCTAACTTCCACACCACAAAATGCCCACTAGTACATACAATTTAACATTGAAATTAGTATTTTCTTAACGTGCATATTTTGTGCTCTGTTGTGTTAAATTTCTTCCGCGGCCCGACAAAACTGCTCCGTCGAGAGACAGAAACGTGAAGTCAAGTTTTGTATCGCCGCCATTCTTGAAATAAACATGAACCTTGCCTTCTTCGAACCAGAGCTTCGTCAAGAACTAAAAGTCTGCCGATGGAAACCTGAGCTCGCTATTCTGAACGCCTAAGGATTACATTACAATTCTAAGCTTGTCTGAGAGTGATAACCTTCAACATAAATTTTGACAAGGTCAGAGTAGGTGATGAAATTATGTAATTCGACGCTTATTAAGAGCCAATTTCTGTATATATCGAGAATCCGGCGTCACTCGTGAAATTTCGAAATTCTTCATATCTTGCCTAAATAACACATATGGTGAGTTATTTTCGAAAATGGAATTCAAAGATCGTGAAGCGCTTGCTTTTTTCTGAAATCGAGGAAAGTTTGAAAAGCGCCATTTTACAGCCATGACGCTGCCGAAAATAGTGTAAAATGATGCATTTTATTATCGCTCGTGTAGATAAACGCGGTGTCATCTATCAGTGCGACTCGGCCAGATCATAAGGCAACTCTTGGTCTTACCAAAGCACAAAATTATTTTGGAAAAGCTACTGGTATATAACCGTTTTTGACCGTTAAAAATACCCCAGTTCAAACGCTTCAGCGAATGAGCTAATTTTAGCTAACTTCCACACCACAAAATGCCCACTGGTACATATAATTTAACGTTGAAATTAGTATTTTCTAAAAGTGCATATTTTGTGCTTTGTTGTGTCAAAATGTCTTCCGCGGCCCGACAAAAGTGCTCCTTCGACAGACAGAAACATGAAGTCAAGTTTTGCATCGCCGCCATTCTTGAAATCAACATGAACCTTGCCTTTTTCGAGCCAGAGCTTCGTCAAGAACTAAAAGTCTGCCGATGGAAATCTTAACTTGCTATTCTGAGCGCCTAAGGATTACAGTACAATTCTAAGTTTACTGTTTTCAATCTGTCTTAGAGTGATAATCCTTCAACATAAATTTGAACAAGGTCAGAGTGTCACATTACATGACTAGTACACGAAGTCCTATTTTAACCCCAAAGACATGATGGGACTTTTGTGTGTGTTCCCGCCATCTTGAATGAGAAGTTCATGTCAATGTTCTGGAGAACCGTAAAGAACAAAAAGAAACCAGTTATGTTACATGGATGTCAGAACTGGGATCTTCTCCAGCAAATTTAGAAGACCGGAAGACTGGTATACACGATTAACAGTGTTGCCCTAAACGTTTCGCTGCTTCGCCGAGCGATCAAATTCAACTCACCCGTTTACTGTAAACATCGTGGCGGGATGAGTGACCTAATTGGATTCGAAGTCCCTAAAATGGATTGGACCCCCGGCCCAGATCTGCTCAGAAGATTCAAGCGTTTTCGCCAGAAATGCGAGCTGCTGTTTGAGGGTCCACTCAAACGACGAGATGAAGACCAAAAATGCAAGTATGTGTTACTATGGTCGGGTGATTACGGCCTAGACCTGTTCAACACGTGGGCGCTAACAGATGACCAGCGGAAAGACCTGAATGAGTACTGGACCAGATTTGAGAATCATGTCAGACCTCAAGCAAACCACATCTTAAACAGATACTATCTGCGAAGTCTGAAACAGAATAATCGTTCCCTTGATGCCTTCTTAACAGAGGCAAAGCTACTCATACAGAGTTCTGGTTACCCTGAAAACCTGCACGACGAGCTAATGCGTGATACACTGGTCTTTGGAATCGACTCAGAGGAAGTAAGAAGAAAGTGCATCGCAAAAGGCAACGAACTAACCCTCACAAAAGCACAGGAAATTGCCCGCACGGACGAAGCCACTCGCATGCAACTGAAAGCAATGAATAATCCTCCAAACCCCAGCCAAGCAGAGAACCAAGTTGATGCAATAAGGCAGCAGAACAAAACAGGAAGTTCTGCCAGACCTGGAAGCTATGGTGGCAAAGCCTACAAAAAATTTGACAGCAATCTAAGACAGTGTTTCAGATGCGGAGATACCCCCCACCCCAGAGGACAAAAGTGCCCAGCAAGTGGAGTGGAATGCCACAACTGCCACAAACGAGGCCACTTCAGTAAAGTATGCAAATCAAGAGATAGGTCGAATGTCATGGAAATACAAAAATATCAGTCTGAAAGTGGCGAGGGTGATACCATCTTCCTAGGAACACTGGAAGCCCAACAGGGCCCACCCACAATATACATACCCAACACCTCCCACATCGCCACAATCGAAGGAGAAGATAACCGAACCAAGGTGATGACTGAAATCCGAGTCTCAGTGAGCCCTTCCCATACACAGACCATGCCACTCACCTGCAAAATTGACACTGGCGCTGAGGTTAATGTCATCTCCAAAAAAGACCTTCACAGATTAGTCCCCAGTCCCTACAAGATACACCTCAGCCCTGCAAAATTCAAGATAACTGCATATGGAGGTCATAATATAAAGAACCTTGGCACCTGCCCATTGTATGTCCATCAACATGGAGGCATTAAAGAAGTAGTTTCCAACGTCACTGAAGTGCAAGGACCGGCAATGCTCGGCTGTAGAGCGTGTGAGGAACTTGGCCTGGTTAAGTTCAACTGCAGCTTGGAAACCCTCAAACAAGACAAGGCATCCTGCCACCAAATGCAAACACCTTCCCGATTTCAACAAGAAGACGATTCCAAGAGGAATAATCCCCAAGAACCTCCAGCAGGGACCCCACTAGACAAGGAAAGCCTCCTCAGAGATTTCAGCGACTGCTTTGAAGGCCTAGGCAGCTTTAACATGAAGCCCTACCACATCACACTGGACCCTGACGCCGAACCTGTCATCCACGCACCTCGTACTGTGCCAGTCCACCTACAAGACATGTACAAAAAGGAACTTGACAGTCTAGTAGAACTTGGTGTACTCACACCAGTAACTGAACCAACCGATTGGGTCAACAGTATTGTCCTCTCTGAAACAACCAATGACAAGGGAGAAGTTACAAAGATCAGAATTTGCCTTGATCCGCGTGACCTGAATAAGGCAATCAAGCGCGAACACTACTACACCAAAACGATTGACGAAGTAGTCACACAGCTCCACAATGCCAAATTTCTGAGTGTAGTGGATGCGAAAAAGGGATACTGGCATGTACCCTTAGACAAACCCAGCTCTTACTTAACTACCTTCAACACCCCCTTTGGAAGGTTTCGCTTCAATCGACTCCCTTTTGGCCTCGTACTCTCACAAGATGTGTTCCAAAGACACTTGGATTCTGCTCTTGATGGTCTAAAAGGGGTCACAGGCATTGCTGACGACATTCTAGTGTATGGGTCTACAGAAGAAGAGCATGACAACAACTTGTCTAACCTGATGAACAGAGCTTTGGAGAAAGGAGTCAAGTTCAACAAGGACAAAGTGCAGCTAAAGTGTCAAGAAATCAGCTTCTTTGGACACAAGTGGACCCCAGATGGGATCAAACCAGATGACAAGAAAATATCTGCAATTCAAGACATGACCCCTCCTACAAACCGCAGTGACCTCCAAAGCTTCTTGGGACTTGTCAATTATCTTACAAGATATTCCAGTCGTTTGGCAAGCATCACCACACCACTGCGTGAGCTGACCAAGAAAGACATAGCATACACATGGGGACCTGAACACGATCAAGCATTCCTCCAAGTCAAAGAAGAGATTACATCCATGGGGACACTGCATTATTTTGACCCACACTCTGAAACCGTCATCCAAACTGATGCTTCCCAAAAAGGACTTGGAGCTGTCTTACTCCAACAAGGGCACCCCGTTTGCTATGCATCAAAGGCACTTTCGGATACAGAAAAGAATTACAGTAACATTGAAAGAGAAATGCTTGCTGTTGTATGGGGCCTGGAGAGGTTTAACTACTTCATTTATGGCAAGCATTGCACAATACATACTGACCACAAACCATTGGAATCCATTTTCAAGAAGCAACTGTACAGCTGCCAACCTAGGCTCCAGAGAAAGAGCCCTCAAGTACGACATATCTGTGAAGTATGTTAAAGGTAGTGATGTGCCCATAGCTGATGCCCTCTCCAGAGTCAGCCCGCAACAGCTTCCTGAGAGCGACCAAATTCCAGAAATATGTGTGCACCATGTCACACAAAACCTCCCTGCATCTCCAACAAGACTTCAACAGATCCGAGATGAGACAACAAGAGACCCTACATTGTCCTTGCTGAGAGAGGTCATTTTTGAAGGATGGCCCCAAGAAAGAGAGCAATGCCCCAAAGTGATCCATGAATACTGGAATTTCAGAGAAGAATTGACCATCGAAGATGGGTTACTATTGAAAGGAGAACGCATCCTAATACCACCCCCGCTCAGAGCCGAAATGTTAGAGATCATACACCAAGGTCATCTAGGGCAAGAAAAATGTCTTCTACGTGCCCGGACCTCTGTCTTCTGGCCAGGAATAACAAGAGACATCATCAATCAAGTTGACCAGTGTGTGCCCTGTCAGAAATACCAGAGGAAGGCCCAGAAAGAACCGATACTACAGCCAGAGGTCCCACACCGGCCGTGGGAAAGGCTCAGCTCAGATCTTTTTGAATACAAGGGCCAGCAATATTTGCTGTTAGCAGACCAATACAGCAGATTTCCTGTAATCAGAAAACTAACAAGTACCACTTCTGCAGTAATCATTAACCACATGAAGAGCATCTTTGCTGAATACGGGATCCCCTCACAGCTAGCAACCGATAATGGACCTCAGTACAGCTCGGCGGAATTCAAGCATTTTGTCAGCGAATATCAGATAGAACACACTACCAGCTCTCCATTGTACGCCCAATCAAACGGTTTTGCAGAAAGGATGGTACAAACTGTCGAAAACATTCTTAAGAAATGCGAGGAAAACAAGGAGGACCCATACATTGCCCTCGTATCCTATAGGACCACACCCCTAGACCACGAATTGATGTCCCCGGCAAAACTGTTGACCGGAAGAAAATTCAGGACAAGACTACCTATGTCTCAGAGGGCCCTTCTTGGTAAACCAGGTTGTGAAACTACTAGAACAGAGTTAATGAAGAGGCAGGACAAACAAGCCCACTCATCGCCCAGAATGCTATTGTCTTTCGCGACATGTACTTACAGCGCCCAGTTTTTCAGCGCGCGGCATAATGATTTGCATATCCAGAAATAGTCGGCTGTGATTGGTAGATAGATTCCGCTTTGGGAATACTCGAGTTGCTTCAAGATTTCTGCTGCTGTGAATCAAACGCTTGGATGCGTGAACTGAGATCCCAAGACGCGATGTAGATAACAAAGGCGCTCTAGTTAAAGGCGGGGCGCGAATCGAACTAAAAAGTTGAGCGAGATTCAACTTTTACGTTTACGCGCGGCTTTTCACACATCGCTGCTATTTTATTTACGCAGGTAAAGCCAATTCAAATTTACGTCCTTGCGCAAGTGAAAATTACGCCACAGTGGAAATCCACCGCACAAGTTCGCACGCAGCGACATCTTTTAATTTGTCCCAAAGGACTACCAATGGTCAAAACGTTATCCGAAGTTTACACAGAATAAGGTTGCCAATTCTAGTGTAAAAGCCTGATGAGTAACTGCAGAGTATCCTGTCAATACAGCTTTTCGGGCTTGTGAAATGTTTTCGGAGTTTTGAAAAACGCATGCCAAGGCCGAGTTGTTTGTGGCTGTGTAGCTGGTGGTTTTGTTGGGGAGAGCGCCGCGGCGAGCGAACGGCGAATCCGCGAGGAGAATGGAGTTTCGCCGCTCGCTCGGTCGCGTTTCCCAGCAAAACCGCCAGCTACGCCGGCGAAGTTGACTTTAAGTTGTTTGAAAGCCGATTAAACCACGATTTAAAGTTAACCGAGGATTTTAAGTGGACGGTAAAGACAAATCTTGTTCAACTTAAATTTCACGGCTGATTAGTGATTGAACAAAACTTATACTCTCGCGGGAAGTTTAAAACTGGCCAACTAAATACCCATGGGAGATTCGAAAGAACGAATTTGCATGTAAGTTCATGGCTCTAGAAGTTGGTTTCAAAAAACCTACAAAAAATAATACTTCCACCAGTCAGAATTATGCCAAACTTCGGGAAGTGAATCTTTAAGCGTTAAACAAAAAAAGCCATATGAAACCTAAATTGCTCTCCCCTTTTTTATCAAGATTTTCCACCTGAAAGTGTCGAGGCCATACAACCAAAGTGCCCATAAAGCTACTTTTGTAGCCAGAAAAAATATTGCTTCTCAATGAGCCACCAACATAAAAATAGTCGCATTTTTTTTTCTAACGTCTCAACTACAAAAGCCATATGAAACCTAAATTGTAAACTGAATAATTATCCCTTGAAGAACGATTTTCCAAGCGGTCCTCGCCACTTTTTGGCCGATTTTCTCTATTGTTTGCGTACGTCCTTCTAATTAGCTTTCAAATTGAGCGCCAGAAAGCGCGGAAAAGTCCCGGATATGTCGCGCCATTCTGCGCGATGTACTACAACCAGAACTCTGGGCCACCCAAAAGGCCATTACAAACTAACCAGCCTGTCCGTGTGTATGACTGCCATTCACAAACCTGGCAACCCGGCACAGTCGTAAAACCAGCTCAAGAGCCAAGGTCTTACATCGTCAGATCGAACAACACTGGTGCCACTTATCGACGGACACGTTTCCATCTCAGACCTGCTCCAGCTTCTGAAAACAGCTCATACCCTCAACATGCATAAACCACAGTACACAGCCAGGGGCCAGATTCATCGCAACAAGCAGTTACAAGTGGGGAAGCCCAGGAGCCCAAACTGATCCCACAGGAAGGCAACGCGGCCACCAGGTTGGGTTCTTATAGCGTGATTGCAGCGCCAAACAGTGGCGAAAATTATGTCACTAAATCAGGGAGGATCGTGATACCCCCACAAAAACTGAACTTGTGAGAACGAGCTCACTTAGAAACATTAACATTATTTTGCAATACTCATGCAATAATCCCCTTGCTTCTCCTTTTCTTCCTTTCTCTTGTTCCTTTTTCTGTTGTTGTTTGCAAGAGAGGGAGATGTCACATTACATGACTAGTACACGAAGTCCTATTTTAAATCAAAGACATGATGGGACTTTTGTGTGTGTTCCCGCCATCTTGAATGAGAAGTTCATGTCAATGTTCTGGAGAACCGTAAGGAACAAAAAGAAACCAGTTATGTTACACAGAGTAGGTGATGAAATTATGTAACTCGGCGCTGATTAACACGGCAATTTCCAAATGACTTAAATTACGTACGCTCGTTCTGAACTGTTTCTTTCCTCGAACTATTACCTTAGTAAAGTTATGATGTTATGATATCTTGAATTCCTACTTGGCTACCATCTTCGGTTACAGAAACGTTGCTGTACTTTGCCTGTAAAGGGAAATTTGTTACATGTAATTGCGTGACGTTGACCAAAGGATTGACAAAAACAATGCTGTTGGATAACCGATAACTGGACAATCTTCACTCTCAAGTTGAGTTTGACTTTTCTTGCTTATTTAGTAGTCGCGACGAATTTAGTTGTAAAAACACCAGCTGCGGTGTCAAGGGCCGTTTAATTTCTTCTGTCCATTTTTGGGAGACCTCCTTAAATGCCCCTGAGTTCGTTCTCGATACGATCAGGCGTGGGTACAGGCTTCCTATCGCCGAATACCCGCCCCCATGTTTCTTGCCTAATAATAGATCTGCTTATCGGCATTCGGAATTTGTGACGCAGGCCATCTCTGAGCTTTTAGCTAACGGTTATGTCGTTGAACACAGCGATCCCCCTTTCTGTGTTAACCCCTTGACGGTGGCTGAAGGAAAGAAGTTGCGCCTGGTCATCGACCTTAGGCACGTCAACAACTTCCTCGTAAAGTTTAAATTTAAATACGAAGATCTTCGCTCTCTCTCTCTCAAGTTCTCGAAGAGGGGCACTGGTTCTTTACTTGGGACCTTAAATCTGGCTACCACCACGTGGATATTTGCTTAGAGCACCAGGCGTATCTCGGTTTTTGTTGGGAATTCAGCGGTTTGCCCAAGTATTTTACTTTTACAGTTTTGCCTTTTGACCTTAGCAGCGCCTGTTTTTGTTTTACCAAATTGTTGCGCCCGTTGGTTAAACACTGGAGGTCGATGGGTCATATCAGTTTTGTTTATCTTGCTGACGGATTTGGGAGCCTGCCGGATAAGTGTTCCGCCGCGGCTGTTGCTGTTATCCAAAGGAAAGAGTTCGACTCCTCGGGCCTCCTTGTTAACGAGGAGAAATGCCACCGGTGTCCCATGCAGATAGGCGAATGGCTTGGTTTCGTTATCAATTCTATCGCCATGACTTTCCAGATTCCAGAAAAGAAGGTATCCAAACTTAAGAGTCTCTTAGGCTCTGCCCTTCGAGATAAGTCTTGTTCTTATCGCGATTTAGCCAGGATTGCGGGTTCTATAATTTCTGTAGCCTTGGCAGTGGGTCCTATTTCGTGTCTTTTGACCAGGCAAATGTATCTGGAAATCGAATCACGTTCGGCGTGGGATCACACCCTTTGTTTCTCTGCGGCTCTTTTGGAGGAGTTGAATTTTTGGTATAGTAACATTGGCTTATTCAGCGGCTACTCTCTTCGTCCTCCCCCTGTTTCGTCTACGGTTATTTTTCTGATGCTAGCGACTTCGGTTTTTGGCGGTTTTTCAGCCTCTTTAGATGGGGTTACGGCTAGCGGCATGTTCTCGTCGGCGGACCTAGGTCAGAGTTCTACGTTTCGCGAATTAAAAGCCATTTATTACGTGTTATTGTCCTTTGTGGAGCAGCTGAGGCGCAAGAGGGTGAAGGTTTTTACCGACAGTCACTGCGCAGCTAGAATCGTTTCCGTTGGTAGTTCTAAAGCTCACCTCCAGTCAGTTGCTTTAAGCATTTTTGATTTTTGTCTTTCGCAAGGTATAACCCTTGAAGCTCAGTGGATTCCCAGGTCTCTGAACGAGAAAGCTGATCTCCCTAGTAGATTTATTGATTAGGACGACTGGAGCGTCAACCATCCGTTTTTCGCCTCATTGATGCTAAATGGGGTCCTCACACAATCGACCGTTTTGCAGCCTATTACAACGCCCAGCTCCCGCGGTTTAACTGTAAGTTTGCCTCCCACGGTTGCAGCGGGGTTGATGCCTTGGTACAGGATTGGAGCGGCGAGAACAATTGGCTGTGTCCCCCAGTGTGCCTCATTGTTGATTCGGTCCGTCTTCTCATGTCTTTCTCAGGCCATGGGACCTTGATTATCCCCGAATGGCCGTCGTCTTATTTTTGGCCTTTTTTACGGGCAGGATCTTCTAATTTCAAGTCCTTTGTTGTAGAGGTGTTTGTTCTCCTTGCCATTCATGATCTTCTGCTGGAAGGACCTGGGCAGAAGCGGATTTATATGACCCGCCCGTCCGTTTTCCGCGGTTGCCCGAAGATCAGGATGCTAGCTTTGCGCTTAGATTTAGATGAGTTCGTTACCTCAGCCCTGTGATGCATGTTTTTGGTCTGTTTCGGCACGTTTTTTGCCTGATTTGGCATGTTTTTTGGGAGGCGTAATTTGACCTCTTGGGCCTCCTTTTTTGGCGTGAGTTTTGGCCTCACGCACCGCCTTTTGGTTGCGGCCCGAGCTCTTTAGCTTATCGGGTCTGGTGTCTGGATTGCTATATTCCTTTGTGGCTGCTTTCTTGTCCTATTTGGCTATTTGCTTATTTTTTAGTCTGCGCATTTCCTAGTTAGCCCGCGTGCTTGTTGTTTTCGTAGTTTACTTCTGTAGCAACTTATGTCTTTTACCTCTCTGTTTTCGTTTGTTCATCTCCTTTTTCTTTTTCAGATGTGTTGTTTTCCGGGATATGGAGTGACGCTGCGGCTTTGGAGGACCCATCACTTCGCAGTTTGGCTCCAGGTCTTCTCCAGTTGCTGTTGGGATCCAAGGCCCCTTCCACCGTTGCGAAGTAAAAGTCGGGATGGTTGGGGTGGCGTGAGTGGGCGTCGTCCAAGAGCGGCGTTCCTGTCATTCCGGCTAAGCCGTTGCATGTTGCGCTTTTTATTACCGAACTTACTGGTTTTTCCCTTGAGAACAACACGGGTGTATCTGCCATCGAATCTGTTGCTTATGGGATTAAATGGGCCCACGCGATGGCTGGGTTTGAAGTCTGCCCTATTAGCCATCCCCTTGTTCAATCGTCTCTAGAGGGCGCCAAGAGGAAATTAGCACGTCCTGTTCGGCCGAAAGAGCCTTTGTCCATTGATACGGTGCAAGCCATTGCTGATTGTTATGTTTCGAGTGTCTCTCTTGCTGGCCTTCGTTTTTTGTTTAGTTTGCTAGTTGGTTTCTTTGGGTTTTTTCGCATAGACGAGATCAATAGTTTTTGCCTTCGAGACATCTCTATTTATAGCGACCACATGTCCATTTATGTAGCCAAACGAAAGAACGACCAGTATCGTGAGGGTCACACTTCTTTTCTTGCTATATCTGGGAAGTCTACTTGCCCAGTCTCCACGACTGAAAGGTTGTTGAAGGTTTTGCCGCAGTCTAAGTCTTCTTATCCGCTTGTGCGTCGTATTATTAAGTCTAAATCTAAGGAGTATTTTCACGCCAGTAGGGGTGTGTCTATTTCCACTCTTAGGGCGGAATTCAAGAAGCACATTGAACCTTTTGTTGATGACGTTTGAAAATACGGCACGCATAGTATTAAGTCTGGCGCTGCTTCTAATCCTGCTTGCAGGCGCATACCGGGAGATTTGCTTGACCTTCATGCTGGGTGGAGATGCCCTTCCTCCAAGAATAGGTATATTAAGCATACAGTTAAGGATCGTTTAAGCGTCTCTAAGTCTCTTTTGCTGTAAATTTCATAGTTTTTCTATTTTTTAATTCTTTGTTATCTATTTTGTATAATGGTCCAGGCGGGGGACGTAAGTGGTGCCTGGCCCGTCCCAGATTTCCTGTCATTTTTTTCCCTGCGGGGTTTTTTGAGGGCAGGTTTTTTCTGGCCACCCTGGCTCACTTACTCACTGTATATTATTTTAAGTTGCTGTTATGCTGTATTGTTGCTCATAAAGCGGGTTTATGGCGTTTCTCTCAGACCATGATCCAATATTCTCCACGATTTGTGGTGTCTTTTTGTTATAATTCTTCAAGTTAGTGCAGAAATAAACAGGAGGAAAATATCCAAAACTTTGATTCTTTGAAACAAAATAACCACTGTCATTAATAAGGTTCTGTGTCTTTGAAATGACCCAACAATACTGTACCTTCAATCATTAAATGCCAGTTCCCCCATAGTTTCTGGAGAGAGGAAGATCTTACCCACTATTTTAGCACTTTCTGTTACAGCAAAGTCTTCAATAATCCACCACGGCAAGCTACCATAAAAGTGTCCATACACACCCCTGAAAGAAACCACTAGCATTAATTACACACTCAATCAATCATTCACTCACAGAATTTATTTGTTTACAATTTTCTCCACAAACCTACATTTACAACACATAAAAATTAATTGTAGAGATGGACGCATCCAAAAGTGCTCAAGCACCATACAAGGAATGCTCCCATAATTAAACTAAAATATATATATATATATATATATATATATATATATATATATATATATATATATATATATATATATATATATATATATCTATATATATATATCTATATATATAACCAAAAAGTTGGAATACATATATAACCCAAAAAATAAAAAAAATAAAAAAATATATATATATATAAATTATATATATAATAGGTCAATCAATGTTTGAAGAATGGTTTTCGTGGAGCGCTCAACTTTTCAGGAGCTGTAAATATTCTTGTGTAAAGATTTCCAGACTTCAGAAGTGATTCATAATCGCTTTATTGCAACAGCTCTGTTTCGTATAGCCAAATACTGACTAGTCGCTATTGCCTGATGAGTGTAGTCAGTATTTGGCTATACGAAACAGAGCTGTTGCAATAAAGCGATTATGAATCACTTCTGAAGTCTGGAAATCTTTACACAAGAATATATATATATATATATATATATATATATATATATATATATAAAGTACGTAAATAAATAAATAAAATAAAAAATACTGTACAGTCATAAAAATTAATCTATAAATTAAATATGTTGTAACTCAAAATGAAATCATGAATAATTAGGGTAAGAACTTCACAACAAAGGAATTTTCTTTTGATCTAGCTACTGAAGGCTGAAATGATTTTGACCTGAATTTCATTTAGACCTACAACATAATTATATAATACACACATAAGAACCGTTAACTATTATAGTTAAAAAATTTATGCCAACAGCCCTACTTACAACAGAAAATCATTTGAAGGTGTACAGATAGACTAAATATTATTGAGGGGAAATGGAATCAAATTATTTCAGTAACCAAGTTTGAATCTTAAGATAATTAATGTCTTTTTTGCAACAAACCCTTTATTTATCTCCTTATGGTACACAAATTGTACAGTACATGTACATGACTATATGTTTACCAAAATTTATTTAACTCAATACTGGTTGGTCAAAAGAAGTACAACTACTGTCATCCCAAATTGACTAGGACTGCATTTTAATAAAATTATTTTGTTCCCATGGCAATGGCACAGTTACATGTATTAGCAATTAGCCAAATGCTACTTCATGTACATAAGTTCTTCCTTCTTTGCATTTCTTTTTATTTTATTTTTCTTTATTGTTCAGGGAGCTAACAAGAAAACCGACTGGTTCAATTAGCTTCCTAGATTGTCCATTGTTTTTATTAAATTTAGATTAATCATAATTATATAAATTGTAAATTTACTAGTTAAGATTGTTATTAAAAAATTGCGTACACGGACAAAAGCATAATAACAATTATTATTATTATTATTAATTTAAAGTTGTACTATCCGAATCATCAGCAGGCTGCTTGGAAAATACCTACATTTGCTGCCACTTGTCCATCTCCTGTTGTACTAAAGAACCAGCCTCTTTAGGTTGAAGACCAAGAGAGTTGCCGCAAAAGTACAAGCAGTCCTTTTCCTTATCAACCAATGAAAGATCCACTAAAAAGGGAAAAACAAAAATGACACACTTGCAGTCGAACTTTGATTATCAGGACTAAGGAGGCCTTCCAAGGGGTGGTCTGGTGTCGTTTTGTCAAGTGCTTGTTTACGACTCTATGTTGCTTGTTTCATTAGGGACAAATGTCGCTGTTGCAAAGAAAACAAATAAGAATGGAAAGTGAATTGTTGCTGTCGTAAACTGTGTGCATTAACTGCCAATTTCAGTCGGTTATCAGTGTTACCCTGTTCCAAAAACAGCGAGCATGAAAAGAGTTTGAGTCACAAAATATGTACATAATTAATGTGCAGGGATGTGTGGAAATCTTGCCACATAGTTGTTAGTCACTGACACTGATAAACATGTTCCCTGTTGAGATGCCAGGCACATACACTGTACTGCGCCACAAGGCCTAGCACACTTGCAAGAGAAAATTAATGTCTTTCTCTCTGCATAAAGTTTCTTCAGGGACGGCAGGAGTTCTTGATCAGCATGAAATGAATCTGCCTCGATAGGCGAAGATACGTTTTGCAACCTCATTGATTTCTAGCATTTGCCATACTGAATCTGCCTCAAATTACGCTTGAGAATTAAAAAAAATTCCGCTCTAAGTTTTCAGACAAGTCATAATTACGGTATTTCCGTATTATTATTATTATTATTATTATTATTATTATTATTATTATTATTATTATTATTTCAATATTTGAAATAATCGCCTTCCCTCGAATAATCGCCCCCTTTTGGTGTGAAAAAACAAAAAACAAAAACAAAAACAAAACAATAATTGCCCCCAGCTAATACGGTAACTTAATTATTTTATAAGCATAAGTTAATACTTAGTACGCGCGCTGTGACTGGCCAATTTTGCGGGCCGTATTCTACAGTACGGCCCGCTTGACTTCAATTTTTTTTTTCCTGCGGGCCGGATTAACCCTCAGAGATATAATAAATATCTTACTAGCCTCGTTTTCTCGGTCCGTACTGTAAGTTACGGACCCTTGTTTTTTTCCCATTAATTCATGGCCAGCGTGCTTCGCGCTTGGGCCATAAATCAACGGGAAAAAAATCTCGGTCCGTAACTTACAGTACGGACCTCGAACTTGGTTAGTAAGAGGTATATACCTGTAATGAACTTAATAAATAAGCTTACGCTTATCGGTATTTTTTGAGATCAGAAATACGGGCGTGTAAGCTTATATTACAACGACTAAAGTCTTCGATCGATTTTTCAAAAACAGAAGCTGCAGTAAAAACCAGAATACATATTACAATTTTTTAACCTTACCCAACGGCAGATCCTTCATCGTTGGGTAGTGAAACTCATCGCGAAAGCTACTCAATTCATCTTGCTCGTCCAACAGTTTGGCGAAGGCTTCATCCGTTACATCAAGATTATTCTCTTTTAACAATCGTAGAAGCTTTTGAGCGGGCTCGTAGTTTAGCTGTTCGCTACAATTTCTTTTCAGTGCTTCAATAGCTGCCATTGCACTTGAGTATCTAGAAATATTCAGAAATGGCGGCCAGAAGTGAACCCTGCCATATAAGGTTGTTGGCCGGGAGACTGGTAAAGAACAGCTACTTGCGTGACTTGGTGCGTGACTGAGGTGACAACAGAATGATGTGGTTGAAGACTGCAGAAAGACAAGTCACTCAATTTTAGTTTTCTCTGATCTCTGAGCCCCAAAGTGATCGACCTGGCATCTTACTTCCCCCACAAAGTCACTACTTGATCAAAAATTCAATTTATGAGAATAAAAGAAGTAAGTTGATGTTGATGATGAAGTCTTACTTAATATACAGAAGGCGATCACCGACTTAAACAAATGGGCCAAGGATAATTTCAGGACTATTCATCCCGAAAAAACTGAACTAATGTTGTTATCCAAATCAACATTAATCGGCCCCTTGCAAAAAATTAGTTTAGGGCTTAATGAGCTGTCCTTTGTTTCTAAAGCTAAATGTTTAGGGATTTACATCGACAATAAACTTTCCTGGTCACCACATGTAAACAGGGGCACCCAACGAGCCAAATCAACCAAAAGCTGTAGTAAGGCATTTTTAAGTACCTTATGGTGTTTGAAGTCTGTTTAAAGCGATGTTTTTATGAGCTAGAAGAAGTTCATCTGTTCGGATTCCCTAGCTGAAATTTTAATTACCCGAAAATATTAGGGAACAAAATCTTCCTTTGAGAAAATGCAAGCTGTTCTGGGGAACTATTTTCTTTCCGAAAATGCTAGATGACGTTTTTGACTGCCAAAAACAGCAATTACGACCCTTCCGAAAACCTCAGGGGCTATGATTTTCCCATTGCGAATCTTTTAGGCCACGTTTTAGTTACGAAAATCCGAGTGCACTCTTTAATCGACGCCGAAAGCGCAAGGCGGATTACCCTCCATCGAACAGATATCTACCGAAACTTGTCGTTGGGTGCCCCTGATGTAAAATCGTTGAGCAAACGTTTTTCAGCAAGAGTAAAGAAACTTAAGCACTTAAAAGGTCTCGACAATCGCATCTTAGAATCAATTTATTTCAAAGGTATCATTCCAAGTATTACGTATTCAATTGCACTATGGGGATCATCAAAGTCACTTCAGACCCTCGAGGACATTCACATCGGAGCAGCGAGATTTATTTTTAACATAAAGGAATCCACTCTAAGCACTGAAGTCCTGGCAGTGGCAAAATGGAAGTCATTATCGCACATTTACAAAAAGAGGATTGCAAGTATAACTTATCAAGCATTTTACAATAGAGCTCCGGCTGGTATAAACTCTCTATTTCCCAAACACTCTTCGTTGAGAAATCTCAGAGACAGTCTGAAACTGTACGTGCAACGCCCTAAAAGTGACTTTCTTCGATCTCAGTCCTTCTCGCATCGTGGGTCTATTCTATGGAATAACTTACCCATGTACTTAAAGAGCAAACCGAACGTTGTTTCTTTTAAATCTGCTCTT
>JAEMWC010000624.1:377500-385000 GCA_016490735.1 Pachyseris speciosa | reverse complement strand
GTATATCTCTTTATACTAACAAAGGTTTTGATAGCAAGCGGAAGAAGTCCTCAATCAACAGTGCAAATTCTTGATTGCGCTTGACATTGGGCATCTGTCAGTCAGTAAGTAACGTGGAAATAACGAGGTCTTGCGTCGTTGCCAGTTTAACGATGAAGAAGGAGGTCGCTGGAATTAAACAAGGAACAACTGGACAAACGCAAAGTTGTTTAAAATCCCGATGCAAACCTCAAAACTGCAAAAACTCTGTATACCACTCTCATACCTCCAGCTGATAGGAAAGAGGCAGTGTAATAAGCTTAACGTATCATAAAAGCAATGCAGTCTAGGCGTATATTTAGCAATGCCAGTTAGTAAATGGGTACGTTTTTTTTTTTTTTTCTCTCTATTTCCTTTTTTTCTCTTTACTGTATATAGTACAGAAGAATCACAGGAAAAACATGCATAGTTCAGTCTGTGATCCTTGCATACGAAACGAATTGTTAAGGAAGCAATCACGGTCACTTACTCCTTCAGATAACGAAATCGACAGAAGTTTTAAAATAGCATGAACTGAATGACGTCATCTTGTGTCCCTTCGCAATAATTTCTTTCCGTCCATTGTTGAAGGTCTTCGATGAAAATGTTCATTTTTTTTTTCTTAGTTTTCTTGACGTCGGTGGCAGGACTAACTGTTTTCTCCGTCTTCAAATGTATCCCCGTTTATGCTACACGATGACCACGTTAGAACGCAGGATGATTTTTTTGTGTAGCCTACATTTAGAAGTACTTCGCCTAAGTAAGACAGAAATAGGTCTCTTCCCACCTCCAAGTCGACTTTCATAAAAGCACAAAAAAACTATCACATAATGCTTGTTTTGGAACTGCAGTGCTTCAGTATAGATGTCGTCTGACTCAGTCACTCAGGTATCCAGCCAGCTCTCCATGTCTGATTACTGATAAAACATAAAGCAGCAACCACCAGTGAGACATTGATTGCTTTTGTGATTATAATTCTAGTGGGATGAAATAATCTGGAGAAATCTGTTATCTTTTGTTTTCCGCCGTAAGTGTCATGAAACTGGTCCACTTTTTTAAGCGGATGGGCTGTTTGTAGGCTAAATTGAGACACACTTTTACTAACGGATACCATTCATTAGCGTGTTTGGGTCCCACGGGCACTATTGTTTGAAAGCTTTCATTCGCGGAAGAGTCTTGAGTCAGATGTTCGATTTCATCCAATCGGAATCTCGAAAATGTAGTAGTGTACTAAAATATTTAATAGCCAGTGAGATTATAGAACCTTGATTACCACTGTTTGGCTCTTGTCATATGCGAGGTTATGGATGGGGTGATTCAAATCTCAAATTTCGGACACGTATCCCCTTCAGGGAGGTCCTCGGTTGTTCTTTATTAGTCGCCGGTATTACCACTTTGACAACACCTTCGATGATGTGTGGCAACAGTACAAATATTTGGAGGCCAAAAACGCGGGCTATATTTTTTGCGTGTATTCACTCCAGTCGAAGGAATTGATCTCAATCTAGATTAATTGGGTTTTAACGAAATGTAACGAAAATATTCCTCACACGTTACCACACCCGTGGCGTCCAAGGAAAGGAAGGAAAAAGGAAAAGTAGGAAAAGTAAGGAAGGAAAAGTATTCTGTTGGCCAACTTTACAATGGATTTTTTCAGGAACCAATCCGATTATCGAAAAAGCCTCACGCACTTTGTTAGCCTATTAGCTCCATGTTGTCTACAAACCGACGTCGAACATTCGGACGAGTAACAGCACTGTACAAGCCACACTACAGACTTTTTTCTAGGTAAAATCGATTTACCTAGGGTAAATTCGCTATAAATTTCCCAAGGTAAATTCATCTCGGCTTTCATTTTACCAAGGTGAAAAAATCTGAAGAGGTCATACTACTGAAATTGTTATCTCCGCGCAAAAGTAAGAAGATGAATTTCATTCTCGCAATTGCATGTTCGACGCGTAAATTCAAAAAGGCATGATAATCGAGAATCAAGCCTATCAAAGAAGAGTTTCTCTTCTTTTCTCACTCTTGTTCCTTACGTTCAATCAACGAGCACTGAGACCATCAAGAATACTAGTGCTAAGAAGAATGATGTCCCCCACGATTGCAACAAAGGGGGAGAGCACTATTACTTCAAATCTATTCCAGCAAAAAAAAAAAAAAAAAAAGAAAAAAGAAGCGACAATCCTTTGCTTTTAATAAGGAGAACAGATTACTTCTTATTCTTTGACTATAAAAAAGAAAAACAGTCTTCCAATTGCATTCCCAGACGTGTTTGAATTTGTCCTGGTAAACCATTCATTGCTCTATCCTATTCCAGATTGTCTGCACCCACACCTTCTCGGCATGTGCTAAAACCCAGACGATGGATTCTGGACGATAGACGATGGACGATGGACGATGGATGATGGACGATGGACGATGGACGATGGACGATGGACGATGGACGATGGACGATATGCCAGTGTCGATTTTGTGGCAAAACGGGGCATGAACACGAAATTCAAATTCGTCACACAATCGCGGGCAAAATAAATAGACGAAGGACGATGGATGCCAGACAAGGGCAAAATTTGTCACATAATCTTTAAGGATATCAGTTTCACATGATCTTTAGGGATATCAGTTGTCACACAATCTTTAGGGTTATCAGTTGTCACATAATGTCACATAAGTTATTAGAGACTGCACGCAGTCCGTAGTAGTATGAGGCATGCATGACGCGGTAGAACCCATTGTAGAACCCTATCCCATATGAGGTGGCTACAAGCGATCACACCTTAGTTTTTGAGCTGTTTTGGTCTAACCTTTCCACAAGCGCGCTGCCCTGTCAGAAGTATCCCACATAAAAAAATGGTTCTGTGAAATAAAAAAAGAGTGTAGCGGCGCTCAGAATTGCGTCATAAGTTTGATTTCCAGTGTAACGAAATAAATGAGTGAATCTCAATAATTGTCTGGTTGTGCTTGTTCTGTCAGAGATTCTATTCAATTTCACAGTTTTTTTTCCTTTTTATTGCGTGAAATTTAGATGCCAATGTGGCACATATCTCTATCGTCCACCGTCCACCGTCCATCGTTCATCGTCCATCGTCCATCGTCCATCGTCCATCGTCCATCGTCCATCGTCTATCGTCTATCGTCCATCGTCCATCGTCCATCGTCTATCGTCCAGAATCCATCGTCTGGGTTTTAGCACATGCCCACCTTCTCGCCCTTGAGAGACGCCCTTAATTAATTAAACAGTTGAAACAGGACCTCTCTTCATTTCACTTCATTTGTTCGGCTACCTTAAATGACAGCTGAAATGATATCCACCGCACAGCCCAATTTGCAACTATTGTGTGAACTGACATCTTTCAAACTGAAAACTGTCGTATCGGTTTAATACTATAAAAAATTTAAACCTGCAATTCGCAACAATTATAACGGCATTGCTTGCTCTTACTATATGCAGAGGCTCGTTAAAGGAAGGAAAGTATTCAGTTGAATAAAATGATAAACGGGGACAAGACAAGATTGCAATCTGTTGTTCTGGTTTGGTCAGCGATTAGTAATTGGAGATTAGAAGCATACGCGCGCGACATTGTAGGTCTTCTCGTGTTTACTGACGTGTTTTATCTGCATACAATGTTTGTTACCTTAATGTGCCGGGCATTCGACTGAAAAAAAAAATCAGTTAGTCATATTGCATGAGTTCTGCGCAAAACTAGAAAAAAATTCTGATCACTGTATCTTCTACAATGTTTGTTAGAATTTGGTTTAAAACTATGACAAACTTCACGTTAAGACTGTGTTATCCGCTCTAGAGAAAACAAAATCACGCCTTCGTTAGATGCCGCACGCTCGATTGAAACGAATCAGTAAATCATACATGTAATACTGGAGCTCTGCGCACAGTTGGGAAAAAAATTCCCAGAGAAAACATGCT
Organism: Pachyseris speciosa; assembly: GCA_016490735.1. NCBI lineage: Eukaryota > Metazoa > Cnidaria > Anthozoa > Scleractinia > Pachyseridae > Pachyseris > Pachyseris speciosa. The sequence continues at coordinate 381,054 of JAEMWC010000624.1, read as the reverse complement.
CAGTATAAATCTGGGATAAAACGTTGAAATCAGTATGTCTCTTCAAACTTCACGAGCAAGAGTTAAAAATGAAAACAATTCACACCTTCTTGATAAGTGCCGTGCGCTCCATTGAACAGAAACCACCTCAGGAAAAAGTTTCCTCAAAATAATTTCCTATCTGTCATATCTGTCTCCCCGTGTTACCGCTGAATTACTTCAAGAATGTGTGTCCTAGTTCCATTTGAATATGCTTGGTCCAAGTATAGATTGCCTGTCACTGGTTCTAATTCAAAACAGCGCAAGAATCAAGCTATAAAATTATAATCGACTGAAAAAATCTCCCGGGGAAAGCAAACAAAAAGGCTTGTTTTGAACTGCTAAAAATATTTCACTGGGTGTAACAACCGGAAATACTTGGAAAAATACGAAACAACTAAAACAACAAGTGCGATTGTGTAGTGCCAAAAAAAACTAATTTAATTTTTTAAGTAAAAATCTAATAACTCAAGATGGGTAATTTAAAAAATTACTGCCTGTGAGCCACAACAGCGAGGAGGGCAGTAAATGGTGATGTAGGCATTGTAGAGATAGGGGGCCGGGGGAGTGGCAACAAAGAAAATTGCGATGAAAGCCAGATTCCAGGCGGAAAGATAACCTATACATTTTTTTCTGAATCCTTTTCCTGTTTGTTTTAGCAGAGAGTGTCTTCACAGTTTTCAGTCTAGTCAGTGAAGCTACTATTTCTGCAAGTAGAAGTAGCGACATAATCATGAAATAAACTGTATAGACAAACGTTCTGGTTTTGGCTCGGTAAAAGCACGCCGGGGATAAAAGGGCCTTATTCGATGCTGCGGCATCTTTGATATCCACACAAAACTGAATCATCTCACGATTTGAACAGTTTTTCATTCGAAGCAAAAATCTCAACAGAATGACCACATCCTGAAAGATGCGACAGTTGGTAATACATATATGCCAAAGCCGGCAAAGATGATTTCTTAGAGGGAATGTAAATGTAGATGAATCTTACATTTTCCCAATCTAAACACAAAAGAAATCGATTCATGTATAAATTATCACGAGCCTTAATTCGATTGTGTATTGTTGTTCAAGAGCTACTGGCCATATGGGAATTATCATGAAAATGGTTACTCGGCAGGACACGCTACACCACACTAAACCATAGGCTAGAACATGCAAAAAACAAACGTCTTGGAGGAACTGAGTCAGACTGAAGGGAAGAAACAGCACCAAAATTTGCCAAGACAATGAGAAAAAATGTATTTTCTTAGGCCTCTACGTAGCTCACTTTGGTGGGGACAAAATTTAATGTGTTTTCGCAGGATTTTGTGCTGCTTCTATTAGAAACTTAAAGTTACGCTTTCTGACACTATGAAATACGTTTTGTTACGACACGCGCAATTTGACGGAAGTCATGAGAATGGCAAAATGTCATAAAAAAATTTATGCTCGAGCGGAGGGTTTAATCAGGTTTAATCTATTGCGCTGGAAATCAATCAGAACGGTCAGTATACAAAACCCTGCTTAGCAAGCAGAACTTCGGTAATAATAATTACCGCTCAATCGACTTTCTGTCACTTTCCCGTCCAGGGAATTTAGAAGCCAGGAAACACACAAAAGTCTCCAAAAACCAAAATGTTCCAAGGAATGGCCGTCGTGCGATACTACTCACTTTCTAAAGTGGCCACGTTGCCAGCGTGGTTGCTCCGGTAGTGTAGTGGTTATCACGCCCGACTAGTAACTGCGGAACGTCGGTTCGATTCCGACTCGGGGCAAAAAGTTTTTCTTTCAATAGAGATGTGTGTCGAAAGCTGAGTGGCAAACTGTGTTTGTATGGTTCCATGAGTATATTGTTCTACGGCTTTCATGGCTTCGAAGGTATTTACATATATATTTACATATATATATTTCTAATTCCCGTCCAGGGAAATTAGAAGCCAGGAAACACACAAAAGTCTCGAAAGAAAAATGTTCCGAGGAATGGCCGACGTGCGATACTACTCACTTTCTAAAGTGGCCACGTTGCGAGCGTGGTTGCTCCGGTAGTGTAGTGGTTATCACGCCCGACTAGTAACTGGGGAACGTCGGTTCGATTCCGACTCGGGGCAAAAAGTTTTTCTTTCAATAGAGATGTGTGTCGAAAGCTGAGTGGCAAACTGTGTTTGCATGGTTCCACGAGTAGACTGCACATCGACAGAATGGGAAAACACTTGCAACTCTAACCTTGCACGCTGCGAACGAACGGTAAAAAAACACTTTGCAATCTAACATCACACGTAGAGAGTGGTTACAATGATTTGAAAATAAACTACATTCCCTCACCTCAGATTTTCGAGCTACCGTCCAGAGAACAACACTGTGGAAAGTTAGCAGTCCCATAGAATGAATACCTGTAAAGACAAAAGAAAAATGACTGAGTAACGGTATTTCCTCGTTGCTACGGTTGTTAAGAATCAAGAAAACACTTTAGGAGAGAAATTTCCTCACTGAATTAATAGCCAGAAAACGATGATATTAATCGATTAGAAAAATTAAAAATGAAGAGACATAACTTACCAGAAGTCAGTGGAACTTCTACCGTCGCAGCTGCGCTGGTTACCCAATGTATTTATACCGTCGTTGAAAGCGAATGCCGATTGACTTCGCCGACTGACAGTACATGCTATTGATTAACTTGAGACTCTTGAAAGTTGCGTTACGAGCCCATGATAAGACAGCTTGTTTTTCATTAACTTTATTTTCAGTCTCAAGCAGATAAAAGTGCGCCCTCAGTACTCTCAGCCAGCATGAAAATTCAAATAAGACAAACTGCCAGAAATGACGGGTTTTGATTCCTGTCAGCCAGTAAGACTCATTACGGACACAAATTCGAGCAAGATTTCGTTAAAATAACCCTGCCAGCAAGATTTTTATTTCAGCTAACATTTTGCCAGCCAGCCCAAAATCGGCTTCCAGAGCGGTTATTTTGCAGATCGGCTCCATCGAGCACTCCTGGTTCGAACCAAAACTGCGGCCTTGGTAGACTCACGTGGTCTTGCGCTTACGGCGATGTATGTTGTTTTGGCGTTGAATTGCCAGGATTACAACATTCTGTCGCACCCTCCCCATCTGCCGAGACATTAATCGCATCCTTTGAACGAAACTTCTTCTCTTTCGCAAAAATAGAGCGAAAATCAGTACTAGTGAACTCATTAAAAGCGCTTCCTCTCCCGCCAGTTTTGAAAGTTGCGTGGATTTGTAATTTGAATCTTCCGAGTTATTAGTGGCTTAAAATTTCCCAGTAAAAACAGATCTCATAATTAACTAGCTAATGTCGGTCTGTAAACAAACACCTAGGAAGAATGTTCAGCTAGTTAATGGGCCTAGTGAAAACACAGCCAACAAACATGTTCCATTACGGTCAAGAGTAATAATTTTGAGGCCACATGCGCTTAGGTTCAGTGACGAGCTTAGAGAACTTAAACGGGAGAAAAGGCGACTCGAGAGAAAATATGTGAATACCAACCTGAGGTTCAGAAAGAAATGTATTAAGTGACATGTACAGAATACAC
>JAEMWC010000624.1:360000-372500 GCA_016490735.1 Pachyseris speciosa | reverse complement strand
AATGTTTTAACTCGTTCTTGTCCGCCATTTTGTACGTGTTTTCCTGTAATTTTTGCGGGTTCGAGGTCAAATCGATCTAGTTATTCCATATAAGGGGTTACCAAGGAGATGTCTTTGGTCCACAACATCGAAGGCTCTATCTTTCATGTCACGCTTGTCACGCTAGCTATCGTTTGTTTTTAAACGATGACTCAGCTACAACTCCGTACCTATTTAATTTATTAGTGTGTTTTTCGAGTCATTTTCTACCTTAGAGGCCCTCTGCCTGGCATCATAAAGCTGGGTTGGTGGGTAAAGGCAATCCTCCGAAAGAAGACAGAGGTGGGAAGCAATTTCACACCAAGTTAGCCGCCGAAAGGTTTCAATCGAGTCATGGTTATTCACAAAGTGAAGTTGTGTCCCTAGTCATTCTGTTAGTAGATTCCGGAACCTGGCATGGCAGTTTTGGCGAGTTTTGACTTGTAAATAATGCAATCGGTGCAATAGTTTGCCAGCAGGACCGGGTGGCTCGATAGTTATGAAAAATATCTGAAATGGAAATTGGCGGACTAACACGCGGCAGTTATCTAAGCATATCCCAGAATTCCATTGGGTCACAAATGCGAACATGTCAGACCAGTGAGAGCAACTGAAATCAAATAGCGCTACCCAGGTCGGGCTAAGAAATTGAGTGGCACATTGGTACAGATTGCAAGAAGTTGAGTCCAAGTTAACTGCCAATATAGACTTTTAGCTTGAAGAGGGATTTTTTGTCTTCAAAACTTCAAAACAAAGTTGCTTATTTTTGGTGTTGTCGTAGAGCGTTTTTTGGTTTTGCAACAGAATAAACAGTCATATTCAAGGAAAATCGGTACTTTTAATATGTTTACGGAGTGATAAAGTCTACGAAACTCAGGATTTGGCAATAATAATGGCTCACTTCAAACATAGTCCGGGATTTGGAAAAGTTACAGGTTTTCAAAGCACCGGTCTTCAGCGACCGGTAAATTGCAGAGCCGGACAAGAAAGAGTTAATGAAATGGCTTGAGAGATGAAAGACGGCTAATGACGCACATCAGTAGAAACTAATTTGTAAACATTAAAAGTCTTGCCGACATAACTAACGACACTCTTATGTCTTAATTTACCTTTTCGGGTTTTAATATTTGTTATTTCAGACTTAAATATATCATACGCACCAGGATTACTTTTTAGGTAGTGATGAGTCAAAATTAATGCTTTCCTGTTGCATTTGAATTTTTCAACTCAGTCGTAAAAAACATTCCAAAATTTAAACAATTCAGAAAATGTGAAAAAGTTTTATAAGCTCCTCGTTGATGTTGAGCTGATCTGAGTTTATGGTACATGGAGTATATCCACCTTTCAAGGCCAAAGGATTTGCAAACGATTTTTTTAAATAAATAAATGCAAATACAACGTTTACGACAGAAAACTAAAAAATGTGACAGACGAAGGGACATCATTTGCCATGTCATTCCTGTCAATATTTCGAATTAACCTAAAACGGGGAAGCAAAGCGACGGTTTATTATTCTTGTTATTATTGTTTTGCCAGGGGAGTACTTGCTAACAAAATATTGAGACTAATAATTGATATGGCCAGTCTTAATAAACTGATAACAAAAATACTGGAAGCTTAGTCCTCCCTTAAGGTGACGTGTATTGTCTATTTATAGTATTGTTATTTCTACGACGATATGCGGAATGGAAACAACATTGTATGAGCTTTATAGCGGGTTTTCTTCCAATACAGCTGGTGTTTTCAGCGGCCTTTGAATAACACACTCTCATTTGTTATTAGTTTTTTTTAGCTGTGTTACCATGGTGATTTATATGAAGAGCATTTTCATGATCAAAAAATATTCAAGCAAGAATAGACAGCCTGGTCCAGTTATACTGATTTCACTGAATAACTGCAATTTCACTTTGAAATTTGGTTTTGCGTTAGAAGTTAACCTGGATAGCTTGTGTAAACCTGAAAACCTTTTAAGAAAGCGATATAATTATTTGCTAATTGAAACTGAAAACTGTCACTGTTGCCCACTTAAATAGCGTTGCGCAAATGTTACCAGTTGGATGCATTTCTAAACATGTCTTGAACAAAAACATCTGCCTTTGGAAAAAAACATACATGCGATTTCGAGACATTGGGATTTGAGTGATAGGGAAACACATGTCAAACAGTAGTTTTGCATTTGAAATTGTGAAAAAGATTTCTTAGGTCTCCAACGAGCCACGTTTGTTGCTTGATAGTCGAAACAGTTGCTATATCCACCGATGAGTTCGGCATGACTTGGAACTTGCGACTGACTTAGAAGCATGAAGATTGTCCGACAGAAGCAGTGGCCGAGTATCAACTTCCTCTTGTCATTTGCCATCTTCACTGTTGGTGAGTGATAATTTCATTCTGTAATATTTCTCTGCTTCAGCTCTACATCACAATGATATATTAATGTAGTCTTCGTTTCACCTGGTGAGGTTTTTTAATCATATCGCGTGTTACCGGTTTCACTAAGTCGTTCGTCACTGTCTTAAGCTGGTCTAAATTATTTATCCCTGAGGGAGTGAATATCTACCGATAATGTTGAATTATTGTTGTTATCATTATTATTATTATTATTATTATTATTATTATTATTATTATTTTATTGAGCGTGATGCTCAAAAATATAGCTTTTGACGGGAAACATATGGAATCCATAGTTTTTATCTCGCAAAATTGAACATTTGACATTTGCTAGTTGTAGACGTCAGGCTGGTTACACTCATTCGGTTCCTGTGAAACACTTTGTGAATCTGCCAGAAGCGGTGGACCATTCTCCATTTGATTTCACTTTTGCAGTCATATATGTTTTATTTCATATACACTCATTCACACTCTTCTCTTTCACGAGAACATATGATCCCACAATTGACTTGCTGCCACAGGACCACGCAGGGAGAGGGGCCTTAGCCTTTCGTCGCCCCCCCCCATAAGTGAGTAATACTAAAAAAATCGTAGTTACTTTTCTATTTAACGTTTTTTTTTTTATTTAAACGAAAAGACAATTAACTTCTTGCTTTAGAACACCTCGTTTTTGTTTCTGAAAGTATATACGTTCCACCGCATCACGTTAGTTTTAAATGTGTTTCCAGCAATTTCATAATACTCTAATTTAAAAAAATTTCCGGGGGAGCGTTTCCCCGACCAAACTAGTTGACTTACGCTAACGCGTTTGAAAAGAGCCTCCCCAGTTGCAAACTTGCTGTGCGGTCCCTATTCTAACATGAGTGGCTTTATATCTCAGTTGGTTAGAACATCACACCGGTATCGCGAGGTCACGGGTTCAAACCCCGTTGATACCAGTTTTGTACAATGTGAAGTGAAGGCTTGCAGTTTTCTTCTGTCAAATTTACATGCATGTACACTTTTGGCATTTTAAGGCGACAAAATTTTAATTAGCCGTTAGGAAGCTGACTGGTTCATTTATATGGTGGAAAAATTGTTCGTTCGTATAGTAGAAAGTGTAAGCCTTTTAATCGAGTCTATATTTTTGTAACAACCCTTTTAACAAATATTAATATGCTAACGTCTTGAGCGATTTTTACAAACATTAATCTTCTTATTTGTTTCCTGATTTATTTATTTATTCATTTATTTTTGCTGTTCTTTTTGTTTTCCTTTGTTTGTTTTTTGCAGTGTGAAATCCAAATTTGTAGCCGGTTCTTGAGCTAGCGTCGCAACTGCTAGGTGTCGACCTAGATTCTCGCAATTGTTCTCTGGCTATCATAGGGAACATTATTCCTCTATAAAATATGTAGCCTTTAGGAAAAGCTGAATTTTCCCTACAAAAGCGCGCTCTATAGAAGCCATTTTCTATTTAACTTGTCGTTTTTAACGTTCATCTGTATAGCGTGTGTTTTTCCTTCAAAGTTAACTGAAAAAAAGTGACATAATTTATATGTTAATTGCAACTGGAAACTTCAATATTAATCAGTTAAATAATGCTGCTCGAATATTCGAATATTACTAGATGCGAGCACATTAAAATTTATGCAGCCGAAAGAAAACATTTCCGTTTGAAAACAAATCAAGTGCATAGTGTACGCAGCAAACGATACGCCCCTGTATAAGATCTGGCGGATCGAAAAACGCTGACCAAACTACCCGTCCCAACCATCGTAGCGGTTTGATAATCGAAAAAGCTGCTTGCCATAACTTTGAGAAAGAAATGACTGTTAAATTGCGACTGACCTAGAACCATAAGGTTTTTCCAGTACAGACGATTGACAAGCTTTAATTTCTTATTGCTAAATGGTGAGTGGGAATTTATTTATTTATTTATTATTTGTCTCCTACTCTCTTATAACCTGATTGTCTGCCAATCTATTCTCGGTTTCATTCGAAAAGTTAATTATTACTGGTTACTGTCTTAGTGCGTGGACCAAAGAGATTGAGCTGCGAAAGGCTTTTCGTGAACTCTTAGCACTTGCGCCAAACAATCTCAAGATTTAACTAGATTCCAGCAGATGTAGACGAATAAACGTGTTTTCTTTGTCTCCTCAGTGCAAGCCACAGCGACAACCAAGACTCCTGAAGGTATACAAACTGTTTTAAACAGTTTTGAAACGTGTATTCATAATAATTAATACTTGTGAATAATTCATAATGGCAGATTAATGGAAGTTAAGTTTAAGTCAAAGTAGATGTATTGAAATTTACTAGTTTAGTGAAGAAATGACAGAACGTTGGGTGAAAAAATATCGACGAAATGCGTTTAAACCTGCTAGCACACACCATTGGACAAAGAAGAAGAATGCTTTGTTTCGTATTATGTTCATTTTTTTTCTTCGCCAACTTGTTCCGGCTTATACAAACATCTACAACTCGACCCAATCCTCTACAATGTTTACGTGCTAACGATCCGGGATTTTCATCGCCAACTATTTCGGTCACGACAATTCCGCGCGGCTATGGTGACGTGACATTTTACCGCTGCCCCTTTCCTTGTATAAGCGGGCTCATATCATCGCCACGCGAAGGACAGAATTTGTTGTTTATATATACTAAAGTTTTGCCCATACAGAAACCGCTGAGGAAAATAATTTGTTAAGAGGAAAATAGTCGGCAAAATTAGCTGTCAAACGATGGATTTTGCAATAAATCTGGACAAAAGAACAGCCAAGATATCGCCATTCAAAAAAGGTGGATTTTAAAGTTTTAACGTGGACTTTGGCTTATCGATTTTCTACCGTTTTGCGGCAGAAAATGGACGGACATAGAAAATCGCTCGGAGCTTCAAATTTTGAATTTTAAACCTGGAGAGGGTCCACTACAGATATCCGGTCCGGTAAATGGAGTACCTAGCTCTGGAAAAGATTTATGCCATTTTGAAGCTTCAGATTCAAGCGTTTTCGCGACCTAAATTTAAAGGTTTGTATGGAATATATCTTTGTTTTCGAGAGACCGTTCTACACTCGTTTCATCCTCGTTTATATTTTAACAGATTTCTTTTACTTGTGATATCAATATCCCATTCAGGCAAATTGAAAAAAATATTTTATGACTGCGAATATTTACCATTTCTTTATAAGATCAGTGGCCATGTTTATAGGCATTTTGTTGTCAAACCTGAGCGTGCCTACTGCAGGCGCGTGACCGAAATTGTTGGCAATGGCTATTGAGTACACAGGACACTTGAAGAAATTATAAATTAAAGATAAATATCATTTTATTTTGACATACTCTAGGTATATACCACTAACATCAACATCTTCAAATCCGTAAATAAGTTGTGTCACATACTACTATTGGGTCGCCTGTGAGGGAACTCACATATCTGTCCCACACAGAAATGGCTCACCACTGGTCAGCATAAACGGAGGCAAAGAATTACTTGTCGTGCTTGAGCAAAAGAAAATTTTGAACTAAGAAGACTTCGTGCAAAAACTGTGAATTTGTACAGATCTAAATGTCAGCTTTAGGCATGATCAGACAAAAAAAAACATCCGTTACGAATTTAAAGGTCGTAAAGGCCAAAGAAATAGAAAAAAAGTAGCTGAAATCGTAAAAGCGAAAAGTGATAATACAAAGGAAATATCTCTGGACATTCATTTTACTCTATTAGAGGGCATATGTTGGTCATATAAAACCGAATTTTATTTGTGGTAACAGGTTGCAAAGAAGATCTGCCAAAGTGGGCTCAGAAGTGCCCTTCGTGGGCTAGCGAAGGAGAGTGTAGAGACCACTTGAACCAAACAACGATCTTTATGGAACATTATTGCAGAAAATCTTGCAATCTTTCTTGTGACGCAGGTATAAAATTTTTCAAAACTCAATGTTTTCCACGTGCATTGTGGTAAGTTAATACATACCTTTATACCATGCCATAGAAAATACAGCCAATCAGAATGAAGGAAAGCTGTTGTATATTCGTCAGTATTCCACGGAACCTTCCCATCGATCAGTGCAACTAAGATTGTTTTAAGCGCTTGAAAATTAGAACAAATAACTTTATTTTACATTAGTATTTTATTATATGTAATTTGGTCATGAATTATAATTATCGGCTCCCTGTTTCTGGATTTTCTGGATCCGCCCTGGATAAACATTGCTGTTTTTGTTCTTTCTTTGTTGTTGTTGTTTTTTCTTGTTTTGGTGTTCGTCTTGTTATTATTTTTGTTGATGATGATGATGACATTATTGTTGTTGTTGTTGTCTTTATTGTTGTTATGGTAGTCAGAAGAGAAAAAGATCGTAATTAGCGAGAACTATTTTTCGGTCATTCCTTCATTTGTTCAATCCTTCTCGCCTACTCGCCTTCATTCATTCATTTCATTACTTTTTCTTTCTTTCCTTTCCTTTCTTCCTTTCTTTCTTTCTTTCTTTCTTTCTTTCTTTCTTTCTTTCTTTCTTTCTTTATTATTTAGAGCCCGAAGTGACTGATAGTGTAACGTACCATATTATTAACGGTAGTGGCAGCGGAGAACAATTACAAACGAGCTGTGACCATTTCGGACTTCGCGGGGCAAGAATCAGTAACTTTCTTACTCTAGTTGACGCGAAAAAGTCCATCAACGATAGCAGAAAATACTGGACAGGACTAAGGTTAGATTATACGACTTTATCATTTAAACCCTATCCAGACAAGGTTTACTCTTTTGTTTTGTTTTCTTTATTTTTCCTTTGTTGTTATTGTTTTTGTTGTTGTTGCTGTTCTATTAATGGCGATAGAGAACGTTATAGGGATATTGAACTCAACCCGGAACCCCTTTTGAAATTTGAAGAGTTACCGCGTATGGTGGAATATAAGAATGGTACTTCTAAAACTGTTCCCTTTAATATGGACAACTGAGGTTGGTAATGACATCATCCTACGAATAAGAGTTAAGACTAACAGTGTAGCATGTGTAAGCTCTGAGCTGGTGCAGGCAGATGGGAATTTGAAAAAAACAATGGTGACAATAGTATTTTGTAGTGTAATTGATTTAAATAGTACTTTTTTTGCTAAGGATCAGAAACGAATAGATTGGGTTTTCCTTAGCCCACCAATTAACAAAACTAATGACAGTGTCTATTCACTGATATTTGAAAAAATATTCCGTTTTAGTTGGCACCGTCGTCAGCGTAGGACGTTTTGGTGGTATCAGAATGAAAGTCTCAACGCTACTGTGGAACAAGGCTTCCTATCGAATAGTTGGTGGTTTTGCTTTCTAGTTAGCAAGAATCAATCGAAATTGCAAATAGATTATTGTGGTGCAAGGCACCCTTTCATCTGCGAATACGGTAAGTGTAAACAAGTTCAAGTGATATCGAGATAAACCAACTGTATAGTCACAACAAAACGTCAGTTACGAGTAAAATATGTCTTCGAACCAGTGGCGAAAAACAAAGAAACAAACAAAACAAAACAAAAACGATGATCTAGCTAATTAATTGCTTGGACAGAGCGTCGCGGTACTGAGACTATTGACTGACGTCCTTTGTGGCGGACGATAAGAGTGTACAGTGATCAAAATTCTTAAAGAAGTATCGTGTGTCCTGGCGTATAATATTTTCCTACCCGTTGCCCTGGATCAATTTTCTGAAATACTTATCTAGGTTTTAATTTAAGCTCTGAGATTGTCTTTTCGATTTGTTTTGCTCTCCCCGGTTATTTATTTATTTTGATATCTTCTGGCTTATTTTTGTGGCCCGGTCTGGCGTTTAATCCCACGATCATCAATCGGGTGCTCGGTTACAAACTGAGCTTATTATCATTACCAGCGAGTGGTAAGATGCGCCATCATAGGTGTAAAATGCTTACAAATGAAGAGAGACTTGGCTGGAATATAAGTGCATAATACTGTATAATAATATAATATACATTGATATAATAATAATAATAATAATAATAATAATAATAATAATAATAATAATAAAACAGCCTTCCTAGAAACAGCAAGGATTCGGCGAAAGATTCTAGAAAACTAAACAAGAAGAAATGACCCAAAGGACCTTTGGCCATTGGCTATGACTTGCTTCTTTGGTTTAAATACGACACAACATCTCCCAGAGCGTAAGCGTTATGAGAAGATAATAATAATAATATAATAGTATATAATAATGTATAATGTATTAATATAAAATATAATGATTTACAATAAAGTTTCGATATAACGCGCGCTTCGATTGGTTAAAACAGCGTGCCTTATGAGAGTACAGATGCACGGGCAGTACGGTGTCACGCCATAGACCCAAATGAAAATCTGAATTTTTCCCCCGGTTTTTATTTTGGCTCAAACGTATTGTACGACATAGAAAATGTGTATGAAAACGAGCGGTTAGGCTCAATGGATTTAAGAGTTGTTTCTGCGAGTAACACTACGAACAACAGCATTAAAAATTAAGGATTAAGCTTAATGTCAAGCGCATTTCCAGAAGTTGCTGAAGTTGTCCGAGTCACGGAGCGACGAGGGCAATTTCAGCAACTTCTGAAAACACAAGTGGTTTTCGAGGACTAATTCCAGGTACGTGTTAACAACATAAGCGCAAAATTGTCTCAACATATCTGAGACACGTCGAAAACCTGTCAGCCCAGCGGGGTAAAATCACTCCGCTCGCAAAGCAAACGAAAAAGCAGTTCAACAAAGCTTAAGCTTACATCTTTATTTGCGTCCAAAACGAGTGTAGACGATTACTATTTACATCCAGTCGAGAGATAGTCCTGAACAAAAGTGACAACAATTAAACCAAATGTTCAAAGCTGAAATTTATTTAATTTACCTGTCGTTGTGGAGGTTTCCATCACTTGAAAAAACACATCCGCTTAAAACCACGCATCGGTAAACAGAGCAAACGGACTGTCCAAAGAAAGAACTTCGTTCTCCAAGTTTGAGCTACTCGTTCCTCCCATTAATGGTAAACTGTTCTGTGACCCTTTTTGGTGAGCTTCAAGATGCCGTGGAATCATCATTTTGTTTTCACCCACACAATTCCGCTACGCCGGGCGGCATGTAAGCGATCCAAGTTTTAAGCTTTTCACGAATAAAATCTTTTGCATTTTTTTTTTCACTCGAAAATTCACCCTCCTGAGTGTCTTTAAAACTAGCTCTTGATAATTACGCCTTTTTAAGCGAATGCATGAACCCAAATTCCGCCGAATTTCTCGGAACAATTTGCTTTTTGATCACCATTTTAGACTAAAAAACAACTTGCACTTTGATGGTTTCTGAACTTTGACATTTTGACAGCTTTGGTCGTGTTTAACCAATGAAATGTATTGAGCCATTCTAACAAGGATTTTGATTGGTCTGTTTTGGCGTGCCTTATGAGAGTACAAATGCACGGCTGACGCCACTCGTAGGATTTGGAGAATAAAGTTTTCCGAAAATTTTAGCCGAATGCGTGAGGAAATTAAGAAATTATTTATTATAAAACAGATAAAAATTCCTTAACCGTCCTTTGTTCTGTTATAAGGCATGCAAGGAAGTGACGAGAGTACTCAAGAAGTAGTTAGAAGCACTCGCCGGCTCGTGCTTCTTCCTACTTCTTTCGTGCTCTCGTCACTTCCTTGCGTGCCTTATAACAGAACAAAGCACGGTCAAGGCTTTCTTATTTGTTAAATAGTGTATAATACTGGTTCCTGCTCTTTTTATTCTTTAACGACGCTTTTGCCTCGCTGAGTTCATTAAAATCTTGTGTGTGTTTTGAGCTTATCTCCTTCGGAATGAAGAAAAACTTTAAATTGAAAAAAACTCCTAATTCAGTTTACTTTGTTCTTAGACAATTCAACAAATGGGAAAGCTCAGAGCTACGAACCTTTCAATCAATACATACAGGGAGGTGCAGTAGAAAGCAAATGTATAAGCAAGGGAAAAAACGGGGCCAGAGTTAATGACTCGAACAGCCTAAACGAGGTGATAAGACAAATTAATGACAACCAGTCCTACTGGACTGCATTAAGGTGAGATGAGTATATTTAAAGTTTGTTTAACCACGTTTCGTTTTCCTTTCGAGATAGTAGAAAATCAAGCAAAGAACTTGAAATCATTAAAATACCTTACGTACAAAAGTAAAACGTCATTGATTCTGAAAGATCTTGGAAACGTACATGCTTACATTGCCGTTGCAAGGAAAATAGCTGACTTGTGAAAGAGCACTCTTATTGGCTACTTTCTGGACGGGATTTTCACACGCTGTTTATGGTAAATGTTAATCATATACAGATCGTTTTTGTTCCGCGTGGGTCTGCAAGGGTGTGTCCTGCCAGCGAGCTCACTTCCCTACTAAAGCTATGACGAGCGACCTTGAATGGTAATAAGAACTTATATTTTTTTTTTTGGAAGATCACACTAGTAATTGATTACCTCATGTAAGGCAGTCATTGCGTTATGATTTCCAGTTGGAGGCTATCTTCGATGAAGATTGTATTATAACCTCAGAATGATACCAAGACTACCAAAATGAAATAAAACCTAAAGAATGACTTTAAAATGATACAAACATGAAAGTTAGTCTCCTCGATTATTATAGCATCTGTACTCGGCAACAAATTATTATTATTATTATTATTATTATTATTATTATTATTATTATTATTATTATGACAATCGTCATCGTCATCGTCGTCGTCATCGTCATCATCATGACTATTATTATCATTATTACTATTATTATTTTGATCAAGTGATTACGTTTAATATTAGAGGAAAGGTCAAGAAAAAAGCGCTCTCAAAAGAATTAGATTTGCTGTGATATGTAGATTATAGTAATAGCGTGATAAACGATGGCTGACTCATGCGGTTTAAGAATCAAGGCAATGTTACCCCCCAGAGCCGAGACCGATCCTGCTTGAGCAGTTCTTTATTTAAGTTTCAGTCTCCGGTGATTAGTTAATTTATGAGTAAATCAGTTGCTTTGTTATCGAAGATGTTCTTTTCTAATATAATAAAATAGCGGGAGGGATGAAGGGATCAAATATCCTTTCAATGATACTTGATGTAGCCGCTGTATACAAACTCAGCACTCTACTTTATTTATGTCACTTTGATACTCGTCCCGTACGGTACACAAACTCCGTCCCAGAACGGTTCTAAGGGAAGATTACGAAAAAAATATATTAAGAATAAGACGACAGAAAACTTGTAACAATACAGGAAACATGCGGCCAAAAAACAAACGTACCTTATCGGTGACTGTACGTACGACACAGAAGAAAACTACCAGCAGCGAAAAACAAAACTAAACAACCTGGCATACACTATAAGCAACGAGGCGAAAATGAAAAACTTGCACAAAAGGATTGGCTTTTAAAAACTAAGACAAACAAAAGAGGTGTGAGCGTACATGGACATGAAAAATTTATGTAATGAAACAAAAGGAAAAACAAATAAAAGTATTGACACGGTTACGCAACTGCGGTAACACTTGAAATCATTTATTTTCAGCTGGATGCGCGCAGGAAAATTTTATTGGAACCGAAATAAAAGCCTTGTAGCCGCCGTCAACACAAGCATCGTGTCAATGAATAGATGGCTGTGCTTTTTTGTCAGTAGGAACAATACAAAACTGTTTGGAGAGTGGTGCGAAAAACACCATTTGTACTTGTGCGAGAAAAGTAAGTGTAAATAATAATGCGTTGAAGTGGATTTCGTGCTTGCAGAATGGTTCTTTTTGTTGTTGTTTATTGCTCGGCTATGTTGTCGCTTAAATAGCTTAAAGTCAGTTGTTAATTGTATCTTTAAAACTTGAAAACCTTAAAACAATGTTCCTGTCTTGTTAAATAAGTTGGAATGACCTGGGTATTGTCCCTTAGTAAGTTAGCTAGTTAGTTATAGTTAGTTAGTTAGTTGTTTTAATTAATTTTTTTTGTTTGTTCGTCTATTTTTCTTATGTTTTTCAATGGCATTCTTCGATAGGTTGCAGTATGGGCCCGGATTTTTCAAGGCTAAAAAAAAAAAACGCACAGAAACAGTTTTTATTTTTTACTTTTATTTTTTTCATGGTTTGATTTTGCACTGTTTTTCTAATTAAATATCTTG
>JAEMWC010000624.1:250000-355000 GCA_016490735.1 Pachyseris speciosa | reverse complement strand
GGTTACGGTGCCAGCAGCCCTTGAAATCAGAACAGTGGATTTTATTCTGCCAGCCAAACTCCTCCGATCAGGATGCTTGAGATTTTCCACTTCCCTCCAGACTCCATGTTGGAAGACATCTGAAACTAAAAGAATAAAGGAGGGTAGCAAGAACTAATTTGCTCTGCATAAAACTGTTCAGTTTCGGAATCGTTGTCAAGGCTAAATGTACGCAGAGAAAAACAAACTCAACATGAAAAGCCAGCTTTATTAAATAAGCATAAAAAAAAAAACGAACAGAAGACATATCTTGAGACACATACAGCAACAGTGAAAACTGGATACCAAAGATCCAGGCAAGACAGCTGCGTTGCCGTACTTTAAACATAAAGTTAGGCCCTAAATGGCCCCCAACTTATCTTTAACTGCAATTGTCGCAGCAGCCATCATCCTCAGTACAAAAACCTGATAAACACGGTCGCTCAGAGACGTTAAACTTCACTCTAAGAGCAGCAACCTTAAAAGGCAATCTCTTGGCTCCGAACAAACGGTTCTTAGCTTTCCCCATTACAAAGATACACTTGTAATGCGGCAATAACAGCCAATCATGCACGAACGGACTCCAATGTCTACCATCACAAGAAAAAATAGTCCAAAAAATAAGACACCTTCCACACTGGAACAACAATGGTTCCCTCAGCCTTACAAAGTCGCATATGACTGATAACTCTTGCAATCAAGGAAACTGGGGGCACTAGCCAATTATTCTCACGGCCCCAATCTTGAGTAAAAACATCAACTGCTTCTGTTCCGGGCTGATAAAACCTAGAGTTAAACCGAGGAAGCTTGGTGTTATAACTACACGCAAATCTGTCCACGGAATGTGGACCCCACTTAAAGTCTAGCATTCTAAAGATATCATCCTTTAATGAATAATCATCAAAATCAATGGTTCTACTCAGACAATCAGCTTCTGTGTTCAGATCTCTAGGAATCCATTTCAATTCAAGTGAAATACTTTTGGTCACACACAGTGAATATCTCTAAGCTAAACACTGCAATTCTTGAACGCGGCTTCCGACATGAACAATGCTCACAATTCTGATTATCAGTGAACCAGGCAACCTGTTGGCCTTTGAGATCGTGAATAAAACTGCCGATTGCTAACTGAACAGCTTTCAATTCTCTCCACGTAGAGCTCTTCGCCTGCTCAGCAGGTGACCAGTTCTGTTGAAATATTTTACCCTCATTTTCAACAAAAAAAAAAACTGCATGCGTGATCGGAAGCATCCGAATAAACAATCTTCGAAGGTTTGCGCTCGGCAGGCCACGCCGGCCGACCGTTCAAAGATCGTGCATTAAGCTTCCAAAACGTTATTTCTCGCATAGCGTCATCAGTAAGCATAGCATTGGAAAATCACGATGACTTACTATTTAAGGCATGGTACAACGATCTGGTCATGATGCGGGTGTCGTTACCAATAAACGGGAACACTGAAATGATAGTGCCAATAAATGAAGCCATATCCCTGGTCTTAACTACTCGCGAATCGCACGGACTGAAAGAATCAGCGAAATTAAGAAGTTTGAATATTCTTTGATCAGTGGCAGCAATTGTACCCTGATTGGTATCTATAACACCACCTAACCAAATTATAACGTGAGAGGGATCCCACTGGGACTTCTGAGAATTCACAAGAAAACCCAAACCTGATTAGATCGCTATGCACCTTCAAGCAGTTAATTTTAGCAATAAGCTCAGTAGCACCCCCGCCTAAGCCGTCTATTGCGGGCGCGACTCTCAAGATCCCCGAGTGTGAAATCAAAAGGTGTCGGGCGTTGTAGATGGAAATAGGGATCGACTTTACGAACCAAAACCGAGAAAACCACAAGAAGACGACGAACTTTAAGGACCGGTCAACGGTGATTTAATACTTGAACGTGGATATGGTGATGGTTGTAAACTGAAATAAACATTACATAACATAGATTGTAGGAAAACCGATGTTACAAACATGATAACAGAAACCAAATGAAAATACACAAACTAAACGCAAAGGCTAATATAATCTACGCGAATTGCTAGAATGCAGTAAATAAAACAAAGGAGACTAAACGATAACGAAACCATGGAAAAAAGTAATGCTTGTAATAACCACGTGGCAAACACATCGAAGCAAGCTAACTGTAACAAATATGGAAATTACTGTAAATATAATGCCTACTAAACATGCCTAAATGAAATAAGTACTAAAGGGGTACTTACATAACTGTCCCGGTTTGAACCAAAGAACAGAAAACGGACTTTAACAAAAAACTTGGCACTTAACTTGAGCGTTGGGTGAAAACTAGACCGAGAAAAGCGACTAACTAAAAAGCACGTGAGCGAGCAAGAAACATGAAACACTTACGGCAAATGATTGATGTATCTGTAACCGGAATCGTAAAAAACAAAAGGAAATAGGAAACCTTCACATGGCTCCTCTGAAATAAACCTATTTCAGTCTTAAGACTAAATGTTCTTATTGTTCGTAGCTTAATTTCACTTGCTCAATGGCTCCTCGACGGGGATGGACCCCGAGTCTTCATTATTCACGACCTTGTCTCCACGCACTAGGAGCACTAACTTGTGTACAGGTCTTTCGAGCACTTTCACAGGTCTGGTTCTCTTGCCCTTGCTGTCCAATGTCGGGTCTGCTACAGCGAGCTGAACGGAACGCACGTATCCATCCTTGCTTTCGCTGACTCCTGTTACACGGGCGAGTTCCCATTGATTGCGGGATAGGGTGTCGTCTTTGATGATGACGACGTCGTCGACGCACAGATTCATACGAGGTTGGGTCAATTTGGGCCGGATCTGGAGACTCTTGAGAAACTCTTTCCTCCAACGGCACCAGAATGGATCTGCCAGATGTTGAACTCTCCTCCAGCGTCTTCTGGAATACTTATCGGCGTCTTGGAAGATGCCTGGTGGCGGCATGACGATTCTTGACTTCATCGTTAAGAATTGATTAGGCGTTAGCGGAGATGGGGAGTCTGGGTCAGACAAAGGGTCAACCGTCAAGGGGCGACTGTTTACGATGGCCTCGGCTTCGCACATTAGGGTGCTCAAGGATTCGTCGTCTAGTCGAGCACCGTTGCTATCCAAGAGTGCTGATAATACATTCCGCACGCTCCTAATCTGGCGTTCCCACGCCCCTCCCATGTGACTTGCGCTGGGAACATTCATCCTGAAGGTGATCCAGTCACATCCATTCTTCAGCAACTCAGAACTGATCTTCTTCTGATCTAACTCCATTAAGGCTTCCTTCAATTCTCTTCTGGCGCCAACAAAGTTGGTACCTTGATCACTTCTGAGAAGTCGTATGGGCCCTCATCGGCAGATAAAAGTGCATTGATAAAGGAATCTGTTTCCAGCGTGTTGGAGATCTCCAGGTGTATGGCTCTTGAGGCCATACAGGCGAACAAAACGCCGTATCTTTTGACTTCCTTTCTTCCTTGCTTTATCACCCACGGGCCGAAGTAGTCAACAGCGCAATTTGTAAACGGCGGCGCGGGCTCGACGCGGTCCTCAGGGAGGTCGGCCATCTTGTGTCCAGTAGATGTACCTCTGAGCTTCTTGCAAGTGACGCAATTGTGAATGTGGCTCCGAACAACAGACGTGCCTCCAATTATCCAAAAACCACTTGAGCGTACTTCATTCAAGGTCAGGCCACGCCCTTGATGTTTCACTTGCTCATGGAAGTGTTTGACTACCAGGTTGGATACGTGACTTTGCTTTGGTAGGATGGCCGGGAACTTGACATCCCGGGTAAATCGGCCCGCCTAAGCCTGCCACCAACGCGCAAGACGCCATCGCGATCAACAAATGGGTCGAGTTTCGTCAAGGGACTAGAAGACCTAAGCACTGGCCTTTGATTCATGGTGAAGTCTCTCTGTTTGGTTTCAGCATTCTTGAGACTTGAACTCAGTGCCTTGACTTCTTCTTCGAAGAATGTAGCTTGTACTAACTTGATTATCCTAATTTCTGTTACCTGCAACTCTTCTACTGACAGCTGGGGGTAACCTACAAACTTCATCTCTTTGAATTCTTTAGGTGTGTCACTGGACCTCACTTCCCCTTTGCTTGTATCTTCAACCTTGTCTGCTACCCGGTTTAAATAACGCAGACAAAGAGCTACAGCCCTTTTCGCCCTGTACCAATCAGAAAAGTAGTCGAGGAAGACAACAGGGGATGCTCCTATTTCGACAGTTCTTGTTGCAAAGGAGACGGTTTTCTTCACCTCTGGATCACCCTTTCACAGCGAGATGCTCCCACTGTCTTGAACTTTGGGCCATTCGGACTCATCTTTCCATAGAAATGCAGGTCCATTAATCCATTTAGATTCTGGGAGGTTCCTGGCATGGAGACCGCGAGATGCTTCGTCTGCTGGATTCGATATCCACGTATCTCCACTGGTTGACGGAGGTCTTATCTTGTATCTGCTGGACATGATTTGCGACGAAAACATGGAACTTTCTTGATTCATTGGCCATATACCCAAGGACGACTTGGCTGTCGGTCCAGAATGTTTCTTTGACGTCACTGAGACAAAGCTCCCTTTGTAGCGTTTCGCTGACTCTCACGGACACCACAGCAGCAGATAATTCCAATCTTGGGATGGTGATAGGCTTCAGCTGGGTTACTCTTGCCTTTCCAAAGACGAAAGCACAGTGAATGCGGCCCTTGTCATTCTGAAACCTTAAATAGCTGCACTGACAGTACCCCTTTGTACTGGCGTCCGAAAAGTGGTGAAGCTGTTCAGAGACGACGTTCCCAAACCCTTCAGGTTTATAGCATCTGGTGATCGACAACTCCTCCAGGTGGATCAGCTCGGCCTTCCAATTGTCCCATCTGCGCTGCATGTGAACAGAGACAGGATCATCCCAATCTGCTTTCTCTTGGCAGAGTTCTTGGACTATCTTCTTTCCTTCAAACAAGCGCGAGGAAGCCAAGAGGGTCAAAAATGGAACTGACCGTGGACAAAAAACCGCGTCTTGTGCATGGTCGGTTGCTGGGTGTGATATGAAAACAAAAGGAGTCAGACTCTATACTCCACTGCACTCCAAGTGCGCGTTCCATCGGAAGCTTGTCGCGATCTAGGTCGAGAAACTTGATCTCTTCAGCTCTGTCTTCGACAGGGATCTTCTCTATAACTTCTTTCTTGTTTGAGGTAAATTTATGGAGGTTGAAGCCGCCTCTTCTGCACATTTCTTTAACCCCTTCGATGGGTTTTGGTGGCTTCGTCAGCTGTTGGTACGGACTTTAGACTTTATCCCTTCTTAAGAAGTCTGCTGGTGCGGAGCCCAATTGATCTTCATTGTCGTCTGCGGTTCTCTTTAGAGCATAATTTGCACAGGCTGGTGAGGATGCTGCCCCAAACAAATGGACGGTCATCCTATATTCTTGGGGCTCTCTTGAGGTGTCACCGTTTTTCAACCAGAGGAATCGGAGCATATCTCTGCAGTCTTCTGACACTCTAACCTGATAGAACATTGCTTCGATGTCGCAAATGAACGCGACGCTTTCTTGACGGAACCTGCATAAGACTCCAGACAGGTTGTTGGTGAGGTCAGGTCCTTACAGTAGATGTCTGTTTAGGGACTCTCCCTCAAAGAGCGCAGAGCAATCGAAGACCACACGAATCTTGTTTGGTTTTTTGGGGTGGAATACACGATGATGGGGAATGTACCACGTACAAGGATTGGTGCCACTGTAGGAACTTGGTGTAGGGATCTTCTCTGCGTAACCACTCTTCAACATCGAGTCCATAAAGTTAACGTAATGCTCTCGAAAGTTCCTGTCGGTGGCAAACCTTTTCTTCAGGGGCATGAGGCGACGTACGGCTAGTCCACGATTATTCGGTAGTACCACATTGACGTTTCTGAGCGGGAGTGGCATCTCGTAGTGACCATCGGAACAAAGACGAATGCCTTTCTTGGCCTTGGAGATGAATCTTCTCTCCTCTTGAGACAGCGGGCTTACTTTAGTGTTTACTTCGGAGAAGTCCATCTCGAACATGCGATTGACTTGAAATGGGTCCAGCACTTCCATTGTTCTAGTCGGCACAACGAAGCGACCCTTTCGGACTTCTGAATTACCGATTTCTTCAGTGACAATCCTATTACAGGAGGCATTCGCATCTTTATCCTCTTCGTCTTCTTGCATCACCGAAACTGGACCAAGAATACCCCAACCGAGCAGCGTTCTTATAGCGTAGGGGTCGTCTCCCTTACCCAGAATCGCCTCTCGCGGCTTTATGGCCTTCGGGCAATTGCAGCCGATTAACAGAGAAACTTCAACCTCTTCTTTGTAAGGTGGGATCTTGTCTGCAATACGTTTCAGGTGGGGCCAAGCGTTTGCAGTCTCCGGCCTCGGAATTTGGTTCCTCCTTGATGGGATGGAATCTCTGGAATACGTCTTCGGCAACTCTATCTCCACTCTTTTATCTAACCTCTTGACAATTAAGCCATTGATCCTTTGCGCGGGAATTTATGCGTTACCGTGCATTGTGTAGAGGTTAAGCTTTACATCAACTCCTTGGATTCCAAGAGCTTGAAGGGCTGAGGTTCGAATGAATGTAGTGTCGCTGGCATCATCAAGGAGAGCATAGACCGTGACTTCTACTTGAGGGTTATCCTGATGGTTTAGCCAAACTGGAATAATCATTGCGTTGACGTCACAGTCACCCCACACCAAGGCATTGCTTACGTTGGCACAATTGCTGACATGAGGTCCTTCTGTGCTTCGTTTCTCAGCGCTACTTTCCAAGCTACTCTCGGTTTAAGTTTTTGACTCTTGGTGAAGAGATGTTGGGTGCTGTTTCCCACACTTCTTGCATGTCATGCGGTTTCTACAAGCCTTTGACATGTGACCCTTATTGAAGCAACCGAAGCATAAATTTCTTGTCCTTATAAAATGAAGACGATCCTCTAAGCTTAACTTCTTGAATTCAGGGCAGTCGTCAAGAGTATGTTTTTCGGAGCATGAAGGGCATCGGTGACCTTGCCAAGACGAACTGGGTCGTGCTTTAACAGAACTTGAGGTCAACAGGGCGTTAGCTCGAGTACTGACTCGCGATGAATATCCCTTATGAGCAATACTTCTTCCCGATCCTTTCATGCGCTCTTTCACTAGTGCATGCGGAGAGAAGGCGGGATCCGTTGCTAAGTCAGCTTCACTCTTGACGAACTCTACCAAGTCGCTGAATGTCACTGATCCATCTGTTCGTTTCCTTAATTCGAAGGCGTGCCGACACCAACTCACCCCACTGTACGATGGTAGCTTGGAACTTATGTGCAACAGCGTTTCGGTGGAGTTGAGTTCTTCTAGACATCTCGTTGTCTTCATGCTATCTCTGCAACGTATCAGGTAGTCCGAGAGCTCTTGGATCCCGAGTCCATCTCCTTCACTAACTTGAGGCCACTTCTTCAACTTGGTCTTGTATGCCTGGGCTACGTGGAAATGATCTCCGAAACGCTTGGCAAGAAGCTTGCGAGCTTCTCCATAACCATCTTCTGAATTTACGGTTACAAAGCCCTTTATGATGTCGTTGGCCTTCCCTGCTGTATACTTGTTAAGGAAATACAGTCTGTCTCTATTGGAGTTGACCTTACTTTCAATTATGGTCTCGAACGCGCGAATGAAAATGGGGTAATCGAAGTAGTCCCTACTGAATACTGGAGGTTCTTGAACTGGGAGAAGAGAAATTGTTTGCTGGTCGGCGATCACGGCACTTAACTCTGTCTGCCTTTCTTGAAGCTTGATAAAATCCCTGAAGCAACTATCGCTAGGATTTAGTGCCTTCACATCCAGGCTTGCGGATTCTTCTTGATTTACGTCACACTCCAGTGGGGGTTCTGACTTTGTACGAACTGATGGCTTGAGAGAGGGCGCGTTAGCATCCAATGGAAAATTTTCTTTCTTGACAGAAGGAGTTGGTCCCTGGAAGCTACAAGGTGTTTCAGTGTTTCCTGCCTCAGCAATGGTTTCTTTAGCGTGTGCTTTGCCCTTCTCTTCTTCGCTTTCTCCTTCAAGAAACTTGCTGATGGCAGCTTCTTCTGCGTTCGCCAAGGCTATCTCCTTCCTAATTTGAAGCTTCCTGAACTCAGTTTCTTGCTCTATAAAATCCATTTCAATCTGGAGCTTGGCCACCCTAGAGGCTGCTTGGATTCTTTTAGAAATGACCGATTGCCTGGAAGATTTGGATGAAGCGGAGCTCATTGATCGTACCGAACTCGCAGATTTAGACTTCTGAGACTTTCTTTCTAACGCATAGAGCCGCTCACTTATCTTAATTCTACACTCTGTGTATTCGCGATCTCGAAAGTCAAACCATTAATAAGAGGCTTGCGTCTCCTCTTCGCTTAACATTGTATCGTGATATTCTTTGAAGGCTTGATTAAGTTCTTCCTTTAGGGAATCTAAATTCTCTCTTTCAACAGTCAGTAATTGACTGCCCATGTTTTCTTCTAATGATCTGTAGATTTCTTTCATTTGATTCGCCATCCTTCTGTAGGCGCTATTTCTGTTCCTTTCTAGCGTTTCCAATTTGTACAATTGACCCTTTTCGGTCAACTTCCGGTCACGCGTACTCGTCACGTTTTCGCTTTGTTGCATAACATTTTCTGCACCATCGCTTGATGAATGGCAATGAGTTTCTTTGGGAATTTCTTTATCTTCTTCCATAATTCAAAGTTCCTTAACTTCAACACCTTTACATTCCGTCCTAAGGCAATCTTCGGAGTTATTTTACTATTGCGGGCGCGACTCTCAAGATCCACGAGTGTGAAATCAAAAGGTGTCGGGCGTTGTAGATGGAAATAGGGATCGACTTTACGAACCAAAACCGAGAAAACCACAAGAAGACGACGAACTTTAAGGACCGGTCAACGGTGATTTAATACTTGAACGTGGATATGGTGATGGTTGTAAACTGAAATAAACATTACATAACATAGATTGTAGGAAAACCGATGTTACAAACATGATAACAGAAACCAAATGAAAATACACAAACTAAACACAAAGGCTAATATAATCTACGCGAATTGCTAGAATGCAGTAAATAAAACAAAGGAAACTAAACGATAACGAAACCATGGAAAAGAGTAATGCTTGTAATAACCACATGGCATACACATCGAAGCAAGCTAACTGTAACAAATATGGAAATTACTGTAAATAAAATGCCTACTAAACATGCCTAAATGAAATAAATACTAAAGGGGTACTTACATAACTGTCCCGGTTTGAACCAAAGAACAGAAAACGGACTTTAACAAAAAAAAATTGGCACTTAACTTGAGCGTTGGGTGAAAACTAGACCGAGAAAAGCGACTAACTAAAAAGCACGTGAGCGAGCAAGAAACATGAAACACTTACGGCAAATGATTGATGTATCTGTAACCGGAAACGTAAAAAACAAAAGGAAATAGGAAACCTTCACACCGTCATCAGGAAAAACGACAATTGGAATTCCTTGACACCTCCACATTTTAATGACAGGCTTAAATAGTTTTGTGAACAAATACGGCGCTGACAACAAACCGAATGGAAGGACAGCAAACTGAAAAAAAAACGAGTGTTTCCATCACCAAAATCCCAACCAAAGGCCAAGAACTTACGGTGGTAACGAGAAAATCTCTACATGATGATAACCTGATTTGAGGTCGAACTTAAAAAGCTAAAATCCCCGCGAAATAATTGAAAGAGCGACCCTCAGATCTTCACATTGAAACTTTTGTTTGTAACCATACAAATTAACATGCCGTAGGTCCAGTATTAGTCTCGTCTTTCCAGACGATTGAATGGGCACTGACAAGGGGTTAACAATTTCTGGCGCTCCATATAGTTCCTCAACACAATGCTTACTGAGGAGATCGTAAATCGCTTCAGAAACGAAATCCTTCTCCCTGATAGCAGATAAGTTATTATCACTACGTTTTGGAGGAGGAATAGAAACAAAAGGAATTTTATAGCCCTCGCCAATAACTTCCAAAATAAGACCGGGAGAATCAATTCTTTCCCACTCGGAGATGCATTTGGCTAACCTGCCCCTAACCGATACGTTGGATTTTGCATGAGTGGAATCAAACTCATAAGAGTCAAAAAAAGAAAACTCCTCCCAAGTAGAATGGACGCCCTCACTAGGAAAATGCGCATCATAATCAACATCTAAAGAATTATCACTAACAAAAGAATCGACTACACCTTGCTCGTAATCGTCTAGTCAGATGCTTGTGCCGGACTTCGGATGAAACGTGGGGCATTGCGCTCTCCAATGACCTGCTTCCCGCATTGAAAGCAATTGCCTGGTCTCGCACGATTCCTGGCTTGCGCATCTACCGTGGGAATTTGTCTCAGAACAGAGTTCCTTTCCCCCAAATTTTTCAGACTTGAATCCTGGACGGCCGAATCCCTTTTGGCCGCGAAACCCGAGGCAACCGTTCGCGATCTTGAGGCTGATTGTTTCAAAAGTGCCTTGGCACGCGCCTCGGCCTTAAACATTTTCTCTTCATCGTCAGAATCATCGGCGATCTCGTTTTTCTTATACTCCTGGACGGTAGACCAGCCGTACTCGGACTTGTCCGCAAGAAGGATGTGTTTCTAAAGTTCTTTTAAAAAGTTCTCACCTTTCTGGAGCGATTCCTTGACCTTGTCCAAAAATTGGCCTGGGCAGCTGTCTTAACTTCGTCTAAAGTATCCTGGATCTTGGCATTAAACCTGAATTGGTCTTCGTTTGCTTTCTTCTTAAAGCGCCTTGGTTCCTTCCGCTTGAGTTTCTTGATCTCGGGGATCTGGGCGTCTGAGGAATCGGCTTGCGATCGTTTCAAATCGCCAATGGATTTTTAAAAAAGTTCCGTCATTGACGCCATCATGGTCTGGTTGTTAGCTTCTATCATCTTAGCAATGTCGTCCTTCGAAACATTCCATTCGCCCATGCTAAAGAACGGAGAAAATATTATCAACAAAATAACAAGCAAATAGCCACTGATGCAGTCCTAGAATGGCTTCCAAAGTGACGAACTAAGCCTTTATAGACAGCATGATACCCATCATGCCTCACCAATCGTACCAGGCCACTTCTGTTCTCGTGCCATAGAAATATCAATTTCTGTCTAATTCGCACGCTCAATCGTCAGAACTTACATAAATGAAGAAAGATCCTCGCAGCTGTGAACGCAATTGATGCAATTGCGGAAAGAAGCCTGAAAAAAAAATTTCAGGACTTGAACAGGGTTTGAACCCGTGACCTCGCGATTACCGGTGCGATGCTCTAACCAACTGAGCTATGAAGCCACTGACGTTGGGAGCAGGTCACTTGTGGGTTCAAATGTTCTTGTGAAAGAAATGAGTGTGAGTGATATATGAAATAAATCATATATGAACTGCGGAAATGAAATCAAATGAAGAATGATCCTCGCAGTTGTGAACGCAATTTATGCAATTGCGAAAAGAAGCCTTAAAACAATTCAGGACTTCAACGGGGTTTGAACCCGTGACCACGCGATTACCGGTGCGGTGCTCTAACCAACTGAGCCATGAAGCCACTGACGTTGGGAGCAGGTCAATTGTGGGTTCATATGTTCCCGTGAAAGAAATGAGTGTGAATGATATATGAAATGAATCACATATGAACTGCGGAAATGAAATCAAATAAAGAATGAACCTCGCAGTTGTGAACGGAATTTATGCAATTGCGAAAAGAAGCCTGAAAAAAAATTCAGGACTTCAACGGAGTTTGAATCCGTGACCTCGCGATTACCGGTGCGATGCTCTAACCAACTGAGCTATGAAGCCACTGACGTTAGGAGCAGGTCAACTGTGGGTTCATATGTTCCCGTGAAAGAAATGAGTGTGAAAGGAAACATATATGAACTGAAATAAAATAACATGAAGAATGATCCTCGCAGTTGTGAACGCAATTTATGCAATTGCAATTCATTTCATATATCATTCACACTCATTTCTTTCACGGGAACATATGAACCCACAATTGACCTGCTTCCAACGTCAGTGGCTTCTTAGCTCAGTTGGTTAGAGCATCGCACCAGTAATCGCGAGCTCACGGGTTCAAACCCCATTGAAGTTCTGAATTTTTTTATCAGGCTTCTTTTTGCAATTGCATAAATTGCGTTCACAAATGCGAGGATCATTCTTCATTTGATTTCATTTCCGCAGTTCATATCTAATTCATTTCATATATCATTCACACTCACTTGTTTAACGGAAACATATGAACCCACGACTGACCTGCTCCCAACGTCAGTGGCTTCATAGCTCCGTTGGTTAGAGCATCGCACCGATAATCGCGTGGTCACGGGATGAAGCCCCGTTGAAGTCCTGAATGTTTTTCAGGCTTGTTTTCGCAATTGCATAAATTGCGTTCACAACTGCGAGCATCATTCTTCGTTTGAGTAAATAATGTATATGTATATGTATGCATGAAAGTATGCAATTGCTGTTGTAATTAATTTGTTTTAGAAACACCAATATCCAAGTGGACACCACCAACAACAACTGAAGTAGAAAAAGCGACGGAAACAAGGACCGCAACAACAACAACAACAACAGGCACAACAGAATCGATGTCAACATCATCAACAGCAAGCACAACAGAATTAATACTCTTAAAAGCAACAACAAACACATCAGCTGAAACAACAACAACAACAACAACAACAACAAAAGTACAAACACCTGCAGCTACAGTAACGGTGAGCAGTTTATATTGACTACAGCATCACCTACAAGTAGTCTATCTCTTAAGACAGTATTGTCCAGTAGAATTTTGGTATTACCGACGATTTCTGGTGTCACTAACTTTGGAATTTGAATCTTTCATTAGACAAGCTACATCTTTTCAACAAATTCCGGCAGGAGAGTATAAATTCTTGAAATAAGGTATTCGCTGTTATTTAAGGACGGTGCCTCCTTATACGAAGATATTTTTCGCGGATTATCACTATGCTAAAATGTAGATGTTGGTAAGGGCTAACGAAAATTGAAACGAAAATTGGGGGTAACCACGCATTTTTCAGAGATAATTAAGTCTAAAGCTGCAAAAAATAGAGTCTTGGTATCTTTTTTTTTTTCGAAAAAAAAGAAGAAGATATATTTCTCTGAACATTTCCTTAGAATTCCCGTTTACATATACCAAGGCAACAACAAACCACAAGCTTTGAAACACATAACAGCTGGTGATATCAAAACTACTTTTCATGTGGTATTTATTACAAAAGCATTGCATTGGAGGCATTTTTGGCCCTGACTCCTCCCTTGTAGTTGTGCAAAAACACAGGCTAAATATATTTTGCGAACTATCAAAAAATCACCATGTGTTGAGTAGGCTTACCACTTTCGTTTTGTGAGGTAAAAAGTGGGGGTCACCAAGCGTTTTTTAGAGCTATATTGGTTATTTTCTATTTTTAAGGCACTGTTTTGGGGGCTCTTGACAATTTTTGCTCTACCCCATCCCTAGTAAGTTAAATATTTGCATGTCTTTTCCTTGGAATATCGACACATGCTGGAACAAAAAGTTTTCTTGATTCTTCGGGAATTAGAGGACATTTTTTCAATGAAGATGGCTTTGAATGTAAATTGCAAGGTTTTTTCGAGTGTAAGGTGCCCTTTTAGTCTCTGGCTAAGTGGAAGACAAACACGTACGTAAGATCACGTTTTGTAGTTTTGTCAATTACTTTCGCAGTTGTTTCTTGTGGTTGTATTATCTGTCTGGAAGGAGTTTTAAAATGCATAAAAACTACGCAGTTCGAGAGCTAGTATTCGTGATTCCTTGCTTCTGATTTTCGCAGTCCGTTATTCAGGCAATTTAAGTTGAACCTTTTCATCAGTTACGAAGGTAAGACATCGTGTTACGTTATATCTTACGTTCAATGAAAACATCTCTCTTTTTAATATTGTTAAAACAGCAATAAAATAAAAGAATAAAACCGAAACGGATTTGCTGTGTATTAAACCGTTGTATTAAACTTTTTTAAGCGATTCCTTTGAATCACTTTACAGCGATCTGTTTTGATAAAGCTTTTAAAAGTCTTATATTATTTGCCACTTCCCTTCACTTGCTTTTCCTTAATTCAGCGTATTTTCTCAAAACACAACACAATGACGTTTTCGTTAACGGGCTTTTGGTGTAGACAGCCTCTTGCTAATCCTGTAAAACTCTCCGCTTAATCAAGAGCTCGGCAAAAAAATGCGGTAACCATCAAAACAAACAATCTTCTGAGGAAATCGCGCGAGTAATCGCGCGAGACAAGATGGTTGCGTGGCGCGCAGAACGAATGCGTACTAGCAATAGGAGGCACCGTCCTTAAGTGGGCCCGGCAGAAAGTATGTCTTTGTCTGGTTTCCCGTAAACGTATACGAACGATTACTGAGGCGGTAAGGCCTTAGTAGGAAATTCAAGCGACAGCTCGAGAGAGGTGCGTACAGTTTAATGTGATTTAATGTGATTTGAAATTATGTTTGTAATGAATTGTGATTCTCTAGTTATCAACCTAATTTTTTCAGCTTTTTATGGCAAATCTATAAGTAAGACGTGCCCCTCTCCTTAGGTTGTTAGTGTCAGAAATATTGCCAGTACATGCAGTTACTGGAAATAAGCTATCATCATTCTTCCTTAAGAAATGAACATTTTTTGCATTTTCCTCGGCAAGAAGGATCGTGGCTAATTATTATTTAAGCAGGAGGCCCCCAATGCGACTGTGCCTGCTTTCAGGGCTTGCTTGGTGTTATTTTATCGTCATTGGAAGACAAACCTTGTTTTTATTACAACTCGGTTTACCTGTTTGCAGGTGAAGGATGCCATAGCAAAAATAAAATTACTCAATGCGACAGAAGAAGGCTCATTGAAGGTAAAGATGGGTTGATTGTGTTCTGAATTTTTCTTATCTTAATTATAGTCTCAGCTCTGTGAAAACGATAGGAATTAAGTTAGTACTTTATTTCTTTTATTTTCCTTTAGGCCGCTGGGCCATAAATGCATAGAAAACTAAGGGTCTCAAACATCTACTGACATCGCAATTCGATACCCGCGAAAAGAGGAAGCAAACGTACGACAAAGGAGCGGCCAAAAGCTTCCTGTCCTCTCGACAGTTTACGGACAATGCTTGTTTTAATGTAGACTTATTGGATTCTGAAACAATGTGGAACCTTTGCCAAAGCTAAGCTCTTCAGTTCAACTTTTGGAACTGTGTCACTTACAAAAATAAGCTTTTACCCAATGTTTTGAAACGTTCTTGGAAGTTTTTTTTTATTTTATCTTATTTTATTATTATTATTATTTTTATTATTATTATTATTATTTTATTTTTTTTTTTTGGCTTGTCTTTTTACATTTGAATTGTGTTGTAATTATTACTGTTAATTTATTGCTCTTGAAAGGCTCTAATATGGAGGTGACAATAAGGTATGCATGTATACCGCGCTTTTTAAGGGTCTGCTTGGCGTTTGGTTCCAATCGCTGGAAAGGCTTAAAGAGTGCTGCAGTCACTTCACTCAATAATGGCCAGTGAAAGAAAAACTAGTAAATCCAAAAAGCGACTTTTTTTTCTTCGAAATAAAATGGTAACATAAAGATTATTGAGCAATTTTACTTCTCTTCCCTAAGATCATTTTATCTGGCGACAAGCTGTCCTGACGACTGACAGTTTGGCCTGCAGCCTTGCCATCCTCTTATGTTATAGGCTGATAATTAAAGTCAATGGTGCCATCCTCTGCGAGCTACGCAACTTGAAAAAATCTAGGGCTAAATACGAGTAACAATTTATATAACTTGCTGAAAGCCGAATAGTTCTGGGGAAAAAAAGTCCAATAGTTGAAAGTCAGTTCTTTTCGGCGAGTGTTATATCAAATTGACAGAATCTCTCGTTAGTTGCTGGTTATAGGAAGTAGGTAATTGCTCGCTGTCGGAGTTTTCCTAGCTTGCTGTTTATGCATGGTTGACCATTTTTTTCCAAATCCTCAGAATGCAGTGGACACAATCAGCAAATTAGTGAAATACTTGCAAAAGGAAACGGTCAAAAACAAGGGTATAAATGTGCTTTTAGCGACTAGGGAGTTGGATTCCTTTTCCATTAAATACGGTTGGATTCATTACAAAGTCAATGAGAGCCAGATTCTTTCCACAGAACATTATGGTAAGTGAGAGAGATATACTTGCATCTGATCGGAGGGCACTGTTTCAGGGGCACCTCTCTTTTGAAATAACCTGACATTACTTAATGTAATTTTCAAGACATATCGTTGGAACAGATTATACCAGTGACTCTCCCAGCATTAAGAAGGAGCATGGCCGTCAGCCATAACACTGTTGGTTTCTGAAGCTTTCATTGGGACATCCACCGACCTCCACCCTACCCATCATGCATTAAAGGAGGCCACAACAAGGGAAAATACGTCACCTATCTTAGCGTGTGGGTGATTTAAAATCCCTTTCAACTTTTTTTGGGGGGAGGTAAAGGAAACAAGGCCACACGAGAGTTAGCAGAAAATTCATGCCCTGCCCGTCAAGGCCTTTTTGTTGCACCAGAATGTAGGTTCCCAGGCTCGGTCCAGGCTATTCTACCCGCTGTTTTCAAGTCACATTCAGCAAGGGTATTATAATTTTTGGAATATCTGTTCATTAGGAGCAATTTTTAATAGTATAAAAACGATTTTTTAATAGTATAAAACCAAACCAAAACAAAACAAAACAAAACAACAGATTTATCTATATATGAGTTCCGCTGAACTATTTATTTAACATTTCAACTTATTGCTCATTTACACTTTCAGTGATGAAGATCAAGAAAGTACCTGCAGGTAGCAAAGTTGGAGTTGTCTTCTCTTTGAATGAGACAGAAAACTTTAAAAAGGAAGGTAGAGAGAGTATTTCCGTACCTCCACAAGCCTTCGATGGCAATGGTAAATTCCGATTGTTGTTTAATTGTTCAGTTGCTACTTATGACATTCGATACCCGCAATAACCAATAATATATATATTTAGCCGAGGCTAAAAGCGGAGCTCCAAAAGCATTCTTTTTCAACTGGCATTTATATATAGTCTGCTTGTCATATCACCCATCTGACCTCACTCAAGCTACAGACCAAATGCTGTAAAAAACAGTATGGAAAGGTGATCTGAGCCAGTGGCACAGTGGATTTGCACCCTCCAGTCCAGATCTGCTTGTGTGGATCAGATTTGGACCCCCTAGTCCAGAACTGCTAGCAGATATGAACCCCCTTTTACGGATTTGGACCCCCCACCCCTCCTAATAACAAGTGTCCTATTGAGTAAGGTAATAAAAATTCCTTTGCAAATTGAGTTTGGAGATGTTATAAAAGCAAAATAAAAATATTGACTTAGGTTTTAATACCTTGTGTAAAAAAGAACCTGCAACTCTAGTCTGCATCTATAAATTTTTAAAGCAAAACATTTCTTAACATCTTAGAGCAATACCTAAGGACAGGTCTGTTTCCCCGTTCAACTGTAGGCTACTTAGTTATGGTTTAGAGCCACTAGAAATTGGTGGAGAAGCCTGCATGGTGATTGCTCCTTTGAATCAGTATCACAATTCAGATATATAGTGATTCATATCATCACTTCATAATGAATGCAATTTCAATTATCCAGAGCCTCCCATGAGATAGTTGTAAATCAGAAATTGTGTATCCTCTGGATATATGTATGCCTTAACAAAAAAAAATGAATAAAAGATACATGGAAATCAATAAAAATATTTAGATGATATGAATTAAGACCAAGATATTTCTTTGATCAATTACTTCTTGACCTTACTATCACAAAAAAAAACTGCTTGCATTAAGCTCATCAATCAATGCACCTACAGTGTTTTCAAAAAGAAATCCAGCTGCTCTTCTGGCCAGCCAAGTGCAAGACAATGCAACTTGATAATAATGTATTGGGCGTTTGGTTGATAACACTAACAATTTAGTACGAGGATTTAAGGTAATGATTCATCAAAGCAAAAGTGCTGGAAATCCGTGTTAGCCAATTAACTTGATTTTCTATTTTGCAAGAAAGATAAGGACTAGTCTCACATTTCTCCATGTACATTGAAATTGCACAACATACTTCATCAAACATCAGAAATCCCATTTAACATTAATGCCAAATGTCATTCAAACATCCCACAAGATTAGTGTGACCAGCTACAATAACTAATAAAATTAACTGAAAGACTATATGCAGGAGAAGGAAGTCCAAAGGATGTGTACATTGATGAGAAAGAGCTTACTTTAAGTTTAATTTTAAGTTTAAAGTTTAATAATACTTTGTCATGCGAATACAACTACGTTGATACAAAACAAAACAAAATCCATGACTGGAGAATAATTGGGAGAAAATATCTTTAAATTTAGACATAAACGTCTGTAGAAAAGACAAAAAAGACGTCCGCACCTGATCGTTAAGAGCAGTGAACAGGAATCACTGAGACAGCAATCACTCGGAACGCGACAGAGCTGAATAATGGAGCCATTTCCCACAAAATCTTTCCTTGGCTTACACAAAGCACTAAAGTGCGCTGATAGTTTTACTGTTACTTCCCATGTCTTCCGAAGAACCTTCTTCAATTAATGATTCTTAGTGGCAAAACATCATCCAGTTAACGAAGAAAGCGCTTGCCAAACCACACGAGCATTTATCTCGCAGACCCGTCCACTATAAAATTTATCAAAGCCAGCCAGCCAGTCAACCCATTTCGCTGTTTTTAACGTCCAAACGCTGATTCTTACCGGTTCAAACAAATTAAGACGACGTGTTTATAGACGGCGAAACTTAATTGTTGTTTACAGGCCGCTTTCAACGAAGATCTCGCTAAATTTTTTTTCAAATGACGAGTGAAGCGCTCTCGTTTTTGACATTTTTGACAGCATTTTGAAACTTTATTTCAGATTTTAAGACGTGCACATGCACATGCATTTGATCGACTTTTTTTTTCACTCGAGCTTGAGTTTCCGCCTTTAATCCTTAATTTTACAAGGACTCATTGCGATTACGTGTTAATAAGATAAGGGCAAAAGTTTCTTAACGCTGTTGAGGCACTAAGTTTGAAAAACAGTAAGCCAAGCCAAGTAAAAACACTCGTTCACAAAAACAATGTAACAAAACAAACAAACAATTCAACTACTTCTTTGCGTCCAAAACGAGTAGAGATAATTGTTATTTATATCCATTCGAGAGAAAAATACAAGTTTCATTTCTGAACAAAAGTAACAACGATTAAACCAAATGTTAAGCTTCTATTTATTTAATTTACCTCACTCTCCATCGCTGTGTTGTAGAGGTTTCTACCACTTGAAAATACGTAAGTTTCAGTATAAAGCAAAAATAAGCATCCGCAAAAATAGCAAACGGTTTGTCCAAAGAAAGAGTTCCTTGCACAGAGTTTAAGCTACTCGTTCCTCCCATTAATACCATGAACTGTTAAGTGACCTTTCGTGGTGAGATGCAAGATGCCGCGGTAAAGTGAAAGCCCTTGAAGCGTTGAATTATACTGTTTTCAACCGCACAATCGATCCAAGTTTAAAGCTTTTCCTGGGAAAAATCTTTCACCCTTCTTTTCATCACTTAAAAATTCACCTTCCGGAGTATCTTTTGACAAGTTTTTGATTTTTCTGCTTTTTACGCGAATTTAAAGACAAACTTCCATCGAAGAAGATTAAGTTGTTTTGCTCAAAATGAAGAAACCAACTGAATGTAAAATTACGTGCCGCAGAAAGCGCGCGAAAAATTTAAAAGCCTCGATTTGGTTTGGCTGTCCCACACCTGGATTGAGCCTGCGATCCAATCGAAAGCAAGTACCTGGTCAGCGGTCAACTTCAAAAAAACAGCTGACCTCGATGAGGTCTTAACTTGAGCCCGCGATATGGTCACGTTACACTGGTCAGCGGATACCTTGTTTTGACAGGTGCAATTGGCTGTAAGAGGAATGTCCAGTATCAAAGACGTACGCTGTAAACTAGCTTGTCAGGTTGGCCAGGTGGAGTATGGCCGCCATGTTGGATTATTATGATTATTATTAGGATATTATTAATTATTGGGCGACTCCGTCGTCGTCGTCGTGCGTACGCGCCCACGAGCAATACCGCTAGCCATTTTTACCATGAGAAAAGCAGTTAACGGGTTTCTATAGGTATGGTGCTCCGCTTGGCGGCCCTTCGGCCGCCGGAGCTCCGCTATTACTCCTGGCTAATCACTCGGAAGAACGCTCTCATAAGCAGTTCTATAAGCTTTTCGTGATAGTCGATTGTTCCGTTTTCTTGTGCCAAAGAAATTACTTCTTTTTAAAAGTAATGATATCGCCAATTATCCACTTACAAACATGAATGCGAGGTTGAGACAGACAAAGCATCATCGTTAAAGCAAGGCCAACAATCTTTTCCTTGTTTGATGTAACACCAAGCCTTCTTCATCCAAGAAATTGCGCTTGAATAACTTTCCCCTTTCTTACCTGTGATTAGCTCCGCAAGCCTGCTGTGGTACCTAATACATTCATTGGCCATTTCGCCTGTGGTCATGAAAACTAGGGGAGTGAACGTTCCCTGTTCGATCTCCATTACTCTTTCCGCGTACTGCCTCTTCTTCTCGTTCTCATGTTTCTTGTAGATCTGTTTAGGAGTCAAGTCTCTGTAAGAGTCTACATTGGGGTGACACACCCGAACATCGAAGAATGCAGATCTCTGTCTCTCCCAAAATCCTCGAGCATGGATATCTGAACGGGCATCAGGGGCTTTGTTAGAGCAGTGATTTAACATCTCCCCAGTGACCTCCTGAAGAACCGGCTCTCTTTCCACATCATTACAGACCATCCTTTACATCTCTGCTTCCAAGTCGCGCAGTTATTATTATTATTATTATTATTATTATTATTATTATTATTATTATTATTATTATTATTATTATTATTGCATTCTTAACTCATCTCTTTTTCACCTACTTTTTTTCCCTTTTAGACTCTGTTGTTGTTTGTGTTATTTATAACAACGTCATTCAATGGATCCCGGAGGATGAGCAAATCCGACTGCACAAGTGGGTGAACTTCAACTTTGATGTTATTTTGCAGCTAACATCAATGGACGTGATTCGGACGAAGTCAGTTACAGGGTTGGGTGAGGGGGCGAGGGGTTATTGGATTTTCTGATCTCCTTCATTCCATCCATAATCTTCATCCTGTTTGCTTTCAAACTTGCAATTTGACATATGGCCTATGATGTTATGTACATTGACAACAAACAAGTTATCTTTCACTATCATGGCTTTGTTTTGAAAGAATGTAAAACTTCATAAAATTGTAGCTTTTATTGTGGCGTGCGAAGAATCTATCACCAGGACTTAAGAGTACGCACAAATAATTATCCATGTTGTTATTTCCAAACTACTACTATGTACTATGATAGACTATTAATAGGTTGGTTTCTTACTTTTCAGTAATAACGAGACCCTTAAGAACCTCAAGTTGGGAAGCCGGATAATTGCCGCAAACGTTTACCCCGAGCCCTCTGGAACTCTTCGAGAAAATGTCACCATCTCTTTGATATACAACAACGTATGTTGAGCATTAACAACTTCTCCGTAGCGTTTAGAGCGTAAGGCGATAGTAAAATCACTAGTGATAATAAAAAATAAGGTTCTAACTCAATTTCTTTAAAATTCTAGGAATTTAAGAAGGAAGACAGACCGCATTGTCGTTTTTGGGACTTTAATATCAAGTAAGACAAGCCGCAAAGAATACAAATTACACCATGCAACGTCCTTCAGCTGTTTGCATGATCCACTATTGCTGCCATATTATCTTCGTCAGTAAGCCTCGTTTAACTTACTTCTTAAAGGCTATATATATTTTTTGAAAAATATATCTTGATTGTCTTAAAACGCGTTTAGCTTGAAAACGAAAAGTTTGCAGCAAAGCAGCATGAACCGACAACCATTAATTACTTAAAAGCTATAGTTAAATCACCTTTTGCGAGTCACCAAGCCCGTATAGGAACTGTGCCTAAAATAAGAAACAATGCCAGATTTTGTATCATAATTTGGCAGATCTACATTGAACGGCTCATGGTCCAGCAGAGGGTGCTCGTTGGTACGATCAGTCAACAATGAAATCACCTGCTCTTGCAATCATCTCACCAATTTTGCCGTTTTGATGCAAGTTAAGGAAAACAAGGTCAGTAGAACTAACCAGGCATGTTTGTCTTTTTTTTATGTTGTTTTGTTTATTTGTTTTTGTTTTTGTTTGTTTGTTTGTTTGTTTCTTTTTTTCGTTTCTTTTGTTTCTTTATACTGTTATCATAACATTGAAGCATTTGAACATATAAGTCTAAAATAATCATTATCATAGTTAGGCACCGCTTCTGTTCCGTTCTTTCACGCGTAAAACATCAGTGTCAATTTTTTCCTTTACAGGACCTTCCTTTGGAGCACAAGTTGGCGTTGGAAGTTATCACTTACATTGGTTGTGCCCTGTCACTTGCTGGAGCAGTGCTTACTATCATAGCATATTGTGTCCTTATGTAAGTTCATACTTGACTTCTACGCTCCAGTCAACAGTACAAGATTAGCTGTTTCACTTAGTCTTTGCAAAAGCCTAGTAATAGCAATACTGAAGCGTGAAACTAGTTCTCCATTTGCAATTGGCTGCAAATGTGCGCTTCGACTGTAAATTTGGAAAAGTCGACTCGAAATTTTGTTCATTTTGTTTCTTTCTCGTCAAAAATCCTATGAAAGTCAAGTTGACGGCATAATATCACAATATCTACGTACATCTGGTAATACCATGCAAATTTAAACCAGATTCCCAAAAGGAATTTCCAACAATAGATTGCCTTCAGTAAAATATCAGTATCAATCTCGACAGATGTGCTTGCAATGCAACATCGAAACAATTCTTTCGTGGACAGACATCAAAGATAGCCCGCTATTAATAGTCTAACTTGATATTTTTGAAATTTCAGGAATTTGAAACAAGAACAAATTCAAATACGCCTTAACCTTGTGGTTGCCATAGCGATAGCACAAATTGTTTTTCTTTCCGGAATAAGTGCATCGGAATCAAAGGTTAGTACTTTATCTGTAATGTCTTTGGCCTCGTTATTCGTTCAAGAGCTGTTGCTCATAGTTACAAGAAGGAGAGGTTTCCTGTTTTAGGGTTCAGGCTACAGCAAGCTACTTGGATAATTAGAATCGCATTGAAAACTTTGAGTTTGCTTAGTTTTTCTTTTAACTGGTATCCGGCGTTGCTCGACTGCTGTCTGCAATCCCTTAAGTATCTGCCTTGGAAGCCTTCTGTCGTAAATACTCTTGGTCCTCTGTTAATCCACAGTCCACCCTAAAGGTCCTCTATCTGTCACCAGCTCTTTAATAGTACAATGCCAATTCACAACTTTGGATACAGTATGAAATCTGGAGATAATGTAGAAACGATCGAAGTTTTGGAAACTTCGTTTTTCACTTTTCTGGAGTGCATGGCATTAATTTACTAAAAATCAAACCGATTAGGTCCTTAAGAGCGAATGTTACCAATGGTCAAACATTTGGTGGCAACAGCTGAAAATCAATTTCGCCCGTATTTCAAAGTTAGGTAGGTCTCAATGGGAAACAAATTACTGCACACTTCGTTTGGCTAAATATCGATTTATTTCCGAGAAAATCGATCATAACCGTATCCCGTCAAAATGCTGCTTTTGGTCCTCAAAATTTAAGGCGAATCTCGGAGCGTCGCGTCACCAAATGAAACAACCTACACAGATAAAAACTACTAAATCTTAAAAAACAACATCAAAACATAAGTTGGCAACAATTTGAGCTATTCTTGTCCAATTTTTTTCAAAATCTAATTAAATTTATCTGATCTACTTTTAACTCGATTAAAAATAGGTCAAAAGTAGCCCCTTATTTAACTACGTGCTACACAAAATAATTGACTGAGGATGAGCCTTTTTGGAAGGAGAAGTGTAGTTCTTTTCGTTCTACAAAGGATTGTTTGGGGAAATAATTTAGAGCGAATTAATCAAATTTAGAAGTTAGACAAAATGCGCTGATTCGAAGGTGCCGTTAATTAGTCGGAAATGTACACACACGCAAACTCAATATTTTCGCATTTCAGTTAAGTCCAATCTACAACTTATTTAACATAATGTCCTCTTACCTCCATGTTGTTGTACCAAAGAAGATGGCTGCAGTCCTAAAATTGTTACATCGTTCATGCAAAAGCAATATAACTTGGCAGGATATAGCGCAACGCCTCCTGATCATGAGCTGTTTACAACCCGTATTTCACGGTTTTTGATTCGAGGTTTTTCTGTTTTCATTTCGTTGAAAAGGAGGCAGCAATTACTTCACATAAGAGATCTTTGCTTAAATATTAGTCTTTAACCGAAAAGCGAACCAAATGCAAGCGGAATGTCGCTAGTTCAGGGACATGTTCTCGAGTGGTGGAATAACGCTAATTAAATTAAAACGAGGTGTACTGAAATGGACAACTCCACGTAAAGGACACTGGTCAGACTGTGAAACATGGGCTTCGGAAACTTAGGTCCAGTTTTAAATATACAAAACTAGAGTAACAATCATCTAACCCCGATCCTTATTAATAAATATATCAATGCATTTTGTAAATTATTTTTTTAGGTGGATAAGCTTACAGTTAGGATAAAAAGAGCGATGTCTTTTACTCTTGATAAGTTTTCAAACTGGATAGGTACATTTCACTGACCCCCTGTCCACGGACTATCACGATGGACTACCGAAATTGACTACCTAAACTGCTAAATGGACTACCCAAATGGACTACCCTCAGCTACCTACCTTAAAAAAATGAATTGAGTTTGGTTGTTTTCATCGATTGATTGCGATCTCCGCCATCTCGTTAGTTTTTAAATGCTGCTGGTCAGCTGTTTTGCAGTAACATTCACTCGTCGTGCGTGACGGCTGGCACGCTGCAGCTGGAGTAAAAATTTGATTTATGATCTTCTAGACAATTCCTTGTCTGGCTGCCATGATGCTGAAGATGGTAAGTGACAAAAGAAGATACAATCAGATCACATGTCTTGACCAGGCCCAGCGGAGTACTCCCAGAAAAATTAGGTGGGGGTGTGCAGCCTGCTTCTCAAAAGCCTTACCTTATTTAAAGTGCACCTAACCCCAAGAATAGTTATTGTTCCGCTAATATAATACATATTCCAAAAACATGTAGCGTTTATTTCCAGCTTTGGATTTTTTTTTATGGGGCTTACGATAAACTATGCATTGTTTGTTACACGACCAAGTCAGCTGGGGCGTGGGTCTATTCCCCGGTTGACGTCACAAACTGTTATGCATGCATGTTTACAAAGACGTACCGCGATGAAAACCAGTTTGTGACGTTAACTGGGGAAAAGGCCCACGTTCCTTACTAGCTTGATCGTGTCACAGGCGACGGCTAGATTTCGTAACTTTTACAGCATATAAAAAGTCGAGATTTGGTTAAAAAGATTAAAGACGCAATGCGTTTCGAATGGGTGCAAAGATTAATTTTAACGAGAAAATATTTCGGTTTTAGGGGAACTTTAATACCAAAATCTGCGATTTTCCCTACCCTAGTTATAACTAACGATTATAAATTCAAAGTTTTACTTACCATCCAGCGTGTCAGCCATCACACGCGACGAATGAATACGCCTACAGAACAGCTGACCAGCAGCATTTAAAAAAGACAAGATTGTAGAGATTGCGCTCAATCGATTCACAACAACCAAGCTTTAGTAATTTTTGTTTTCAAGGTATTTGTTTGAGGGTAGTCCATTTAGGTAGTCCATCATGGGAGTCCATGGACTGGGGGTCAGTGAAATGTACCTACCCTTTCACACTTCCTGTTCTCCTACTTTTCTTTGATCGTATATTATTTTAAAATGAATTACAGTCAAAGAAATTGAGAGGGTGGTTTTACAGTTACCGCTGACACTAGACTGGGCGTCTATAAAAACACTGTTTGCTTGCTTTGTGGCAGAAGGAACCGCTTGGGATGACCGTTACCTTGAATAAAGTTAAGGATTTTTCCAAAATCAGAAAACGAACCGAAAGAGATGGTGCTTATCTTTTTCAATTCTATTTCCCGCTATCGTTTTTCCTTGACGAGAGACTGGAGGCTGCGGTGGTAAGAAAATTTCCCACTTTTCGTTTATACATATTTTTTTTATCCGTTGATTAATTGATTTATAAGTGTTTTTTTCAAGAAACTGATATATTAAATTTATTTGTTTTCTGTTTACTTTCATATTAATTTCCATTGATTGTTTGTTTGATTGATTGATTGATTGATTGATCGACTGATGTTCCGGAATTCTCAGGAATGGTCTCTCGTAGTGTTACTCCCTTTATCGACGCCCGTCAATTGGCAACAGAAATTCGCTCGAAACTGGCATTTCAATTTAATAATAGAGATAATAATAGAGAGAGAATAATAGAGAGAAAATAACATGTAAACACTGTCAACTGCGTTTTAATATGGATGTCTGCTGCTCATTCAAAGCTATAGTTGGAGGAAACTGTCGTTTCGACAGACGATCCAGAAAACACGAAACGGTAATTATACCTCTACTAGCCCTGTTCAAAGCGAATTGATAACCATTCAAACAGTTTCGATTTTTCCGGGCCAAAAGACGAAGTTGACCTGATTCTCAGCTGAGCAGCCACATTGTCTCCTCCTGTCAACATGCATTTTATGACAATATGTCCCTCGCATCGTGCAAAGCTTGGTTTGGGGTGGACGAGAGACGCTAGTACGAGGTGCAGAGTTCCATCTGAAATATAAAATCATGGCAAAAGTGATAGAACCTGGCCAAAGTGTGATAGAGGAATAGGGAAACGTGATTCTCAAATCATATTAAAGAGAACAGGAGTGTTTCCTCAAGTTGGCTCAGGTGAATTGACTTTTTGCATGCTTATCTATTCAACTCCCATAAAATTTATTTTGGTTTTCTACATATTGCATAATTAACTTCTGGCAGCCCTTGATTCCCTTCAGGTTTTTGCGCAACATGTCGAAATTCTTGGTTTTCAGTCACGCAAGTAAAAAAATTAAATCATCAACCATTCGATAGATAAAGTCAAGAAATCGACATATTGTAGAATAGTAATAAATAAACAACATGCTTAAGTCTCAGGGCTGTGCGGTATCCGGTACTTGAGTTATTCGGCAAAATGTACCACTCAAAATTATAGAGTTTAGTATGGAAACGCCATG
This sequence comes from Pachyseris speciosa, assembly GCA_016490735.1. NCBI lineage: Eukaryota > Metazoa > Cnidaria > Anthozoa > Scleractinia > Pachyseridae > Pachyseris > Pachyseris speciosa. The sequence continues at coordinate 327,739 of JAEMWC010000624.1, read as the reverse complement.
TTAGTGTCCCTCTGAGGGGCACAAATATGGCGGCCGGAAAACGAGTGAAAACATTTGGAATTTACTTTTGCTTTCTCAAAGGCTTTCTTTTCTGTTTTGAGCTTGCAAACATTCACATAGACACTTCTCTTATCGTGTTGGCTTTTCAGACCTAAAAAAATACGCGGGGAATCGATGTTTTCATGTACGTGACATGCTTGTGAGAAGACATGTTTATGTCACACACTGTAATAAAATCTAAAATTCAAATTGCTCTATTTTCAAAACAAACCTAGCTACCGAGCTGAAAACATGCAAGCAGTTACATTTCTAAAAAGCCTTTTACGTAATGAAGCTAAAAATGCAAAAGTTTGTTTAATTTGAAGCTTCGAGATTTGTCTGAAATTGTGAGCACCAAAAGCGGCACTTTGACGTAATTCAGTTATTATCGATTTTCTCGAAAATAAATCGATATTCAGCCAAACAAAATATGTGGTGATTTGTTTCACTCTAAGGCCTACCTAACTTGAGAATATGAGCCGAATTGATTTTTTGGCTGTTGCCACCATATTTTGAAAATGTTCGATTTTTGGCCACATTTGCTCTTAACAGCCTTTATTTGTGTCTTAATTGACTACTTCAGGCCCAAACTGCCCGATTTGAGCTGTCCGATTACAGACACTTGTAATCGGACAGGCCGGCAAATCGGACAGTTACCTTATTTGGGTATGTTGAGCAGTATCTGCTTTGTAAAATAGCAACAATTTCCGTTGGTTATTTTGTACAATACATGTTACAATTTCGGAAGTTGACCTCTAGAGTTTCTCGTATTTTGTTATTGACACAATTAATGCAATGGTAATAGGTCCTGTAATCGGACTTCGTGTCGTACAATTCAGGGGTGATCGTGCTCGTAATTTCAAATCAGCCTCGCGCTTCAAGCTCGGCCAATTTGAAATCACTCGCCCGATTACTCCCTGAATTGTATCCCCCTCAGTCCTGTTACCATTACTAATCACTATTGCCTTCCGCAGGGTGTGTGTGTCTTCGTAGCAGCATTGATCCATTTCTTCTACCTTGCTGGATTTGCTTGGATGTTGTTTGAAGGAGTTTACTTGTATCTGATGGTAGTCAAAGTATTTCATACCGAGGTCAGAGTGCGCCTGCTCTATGCAGTTGCTTGGGGTAAGTGTTGTTCTAATTATGATTTAACCCGACGCAAATAGCATAAAGATTTTTTCCCCTTTATTCAGTCTTGATACTTGTGGAATTGAATGAACCTTGGTGTAAAAAACAAAAACAAAAAAAGTCTTAGGACCGTCCTTAATACGCTATAAAGAAGTTGGAAATAAAACATTGCAGAGTGTTGAATCAAAAAATATTTCAAAAATTCAAGTCAGTGTAATTTTTTTTTTTTTTTTAGAAATTTGATGAAGGCACGCACCAAAACAGTTTTCTCCTCCAAGTACAGACCAAAGTGCAAATGAAACTATAAAACCGCCTGTGTGGGGGACAAAACGAAGCCGTATTTATTCAGTAATAACTTAATAACTTGATAACTTAATTACGATTTATCATGAAACTGTTGCACACCGAATTAAACCACATTCTGTTATAACCTAATGCTTAATTTCATTTTCTTCTGTTTTTCTTCGACCTAGATCAACAATCGTTCTTCTCACTGCATCAGCTACAGTCAGTTACGCAAATAAATGATATATCATTATTTTTTCACGAAGCTGCAACTTAAAGTTTTTTTTTCTTTTTTAAACACGTCAAAGCGTACAGCCCTGATGGCATTCTTCCGCGCATTTTAAAGGAGAGTATTAGGCAATTAGCACCCAGTCTTGCGTATACTCCGTCCGAACTGAGCCTTCCAGGTCGCTGTGATTGCCGGGCCTTGTTCAAAATGAGCGTCCACGCGTTATCGTTGTTATGGTAACAACTGTTGCTTGGAACCTAACGAGTAAACAAACTTTGATCACACATCGAAAAGATGTTGAACTGCCAAGGAAATCGAACCTTGTCTTCTGTAGGAAATTTTTAGTTCAATAGGTACACCCCAATTTAGCCAAAAGAGCTGGTGCGAGCTTCCTTAAATCATATACATATTTTTCTTGCCTAAGGTCTTCCTGCTGTGATTGTGGCGCTTTCAATTGTAATTGCCTCCGGCCAAGGTGAAGGTGTATACAGCTATGCGCATGGTGATTTGTAAGTAAATTAGCTATACACCACGTTAAAATTAAAATATTACTGAACCACCCATTGACAGCTATGTGCATGGTGATTTGTAAGTAAATTAGCTATATACCTCATTAAAAGTAAAATATTACTGAGCCACCAATTGCTCTCTAACGTAAATCACCACAATCTCAAATGCATTGACAACTTTGGTTTGGTTTATGGGATATCCACATGCAAAAAGCCCGCAAAAAAAGCCTAAATTTGATCTATGAAACTACTATGAATTGCAGTTTGTAGCTTTTCTGACTTCACTAATCTTCTACTTGTAAGTGTGTCTAACTTGTTATAGTGAAAGAGTAATTGCGTTAGCAAACGTAAACTTGAAAAACAGCAAAGACCGCGCAGGAAGATCCTGCTTGCTTGTACGTTGGACCCAATAGGAGATCTAATCAACCAAACTTGAAAATTAGACGATTAGAAGTCCAAAGACTACTGCAAGGTTGATACAACGTAATATATTTGAGAACAATATTTCGGCTGGCCAAACCAGCCTTCTTGAGTAAAAAAACTTAATTAAATAGATAAAATAAACAGGTTTAACCTTTTTAAATTACAATTCATCACGTCTATTTAAACCATGGGGCTCCAAAGTTCCCGCGAAATCTATAAGAAATGACTCTCTGGCTTTTCTGCTTTAATCACGTGAGGAGTGGATTAGTTCAAGTGGGATAAGCTGCATATCAGTGTGGCAGTGATTAGGATTTGAGAAAAAATGTTAGGAAGGTAGGTTTAGATGTAATGTTAGTTTTGTCGACTGGGTGTCTTTGTTCGTTGAATCTGTCTTTGAGACGTCGCTTAGTTTCACCTATGTATTGTAAATGGCAGCGGTTACATTGTATCATGTATATTAAATTTTTGGTGTTACAGGTTATGTGTGAAGTGATGTTACGGTTTACGCTTGTGGAATAAAATGTATAGTGATTAAAACCATTAGTAATGTAACGCCGTACAAAATGTGGAAAGCTTGCGTGAATAGTCTCTTTATATGAAAAATAACATTTCTTATCATTTGTCTACAGTTGCTGGGTTTCCTTTGTTGCACCTGTTCTTCTGGTATGCATGGTAAGATTTCATCTTCTTTCCTTCCTCAACAAGCAACGTTACCATGGATTACGATGCTCATCGGCAGGCTTCGCGGATTTGGAATGTTAGGGCAATTATTTTGTTTTTTGCTGTAATAACTATACGGCTGCTATATCATTTTAAATCCTTCAGTTTCCTTTTAACACATTTTGGTAAATTTTGGTATCTCAATCGAATCGTAAAATGCAAGAAGGCCCCAAACCAGTATTCGCAACGTAATTGGAGCATCATATGACGTCATTACTAATGCATACGGACCTAAGAAAGGAATATCTCTTGATTTACTTTCTAGCCATTAAGTCGCTTGAAAAAAATCATAGACCAGGGGCATTTTAATATCTTGAAAACAAGATTCATCAACTTTCCGTTATGAAAACTTTAGTTAAATAGCTTTGGTTACCGTTCTCAGGTAAACTCGGTTCTCCTCGGTCTAGTGATTCGTGAAATCCTGAAGATGCAGAGCCATAAAACGTCTGAGTTGGAAAAACTGAGACAAGCCACAAAGGCATCTGCGGTTCTTTTTCCTCTTCTTGGAATGACGTGGGTGTTTGGTGTTCTTAGCGTCACTGATGCTGGTCTCGCATTTCAGTACATCTTCACCATTCTCAATTCTCTACAGGTACTGTTCCTAATACATGTAAAGCGATGTGCGCAGATCTCTGTTTGTGTGTTTCTATCTGGAAAATTTGATTGGAGTTAACATAGGATGTACAAGAGATGCAGAAATACAAATTAGAAATGTCGAGCTTTTAAGACCTAAATTGGATTGAATCTGAAAGAAGATCTTTAAATAGTTCGATTTGTTTACCTTCTCTTTTGAAACAACAAAGAAGCAGTAACATGCGGCATAACGTGACATACGCGATGCTTACTTTCACAAAACCCAAGGAATTTTTTATTATTTTGTTTGTTTTCCCAGGGTTTCTTCGTCTTCATACTTCATGTTGTGAGAAATGGAGATGTGCGTGCAGAATTCAAACGTAAGAAACAAAAGTGGAAAGACGCGAGGAGTATCGGAGCTCCTCTGTCATCGCCTAAAGACATAAGTGGCACGTGGACGACCAAAGTGATGAGAAGTGACGCACATGAGTTGAAAAGCAGGGGCAACGAAGCCGCCTCTCGGTCATCAACTGGATACGACAATGCCTTTGTTTTCTACGAGGAAAAATGTGTGGCTCCTGTAGACACGTGACTATCACATGACTAAATCTTGATCAGATGTGATTTATTGTAATGATGCTGCACATCGAGAGGAGGATAATTCTCTTAGCTCAGTTTTTTATAGTTCATACATCCCAGTTTTAATTCCTTCATTTAGTGTGATGGTACATTAATTCATTAAATTATGTTCCATTTGTTCTTCGCACCATTTAACGGTTGAAAATTGATTAAACTTACGGCCATTTATTTATTTTTGATTCTTGGTCATTTTTATCAAACAACTTTAGCGTAAATAATGACGAAAATTCTGAAGACACGGTTCAGTTTCAGAACTTTAAAAATACGGTATTCTCTTGTTTTATGGTCCACCTAAGACTACGGCAATTGAAGGCTGAAATTCTATCACTGAGGACCTTGTTGCGCTCATCTTTTTATACTTTTCAAAAAAAGAAGGATCAAACACAAAGCAATGGAGACTTGTATATAGAATCTGTATAGCTAATTACTTTGGAACAATTATAAATTATCAAGACGTTTTCTTTTGCTGCCGAACCTAAATCTAAACAAAATTGCCAAAAATAAAGGAAATAGAATTTAAAAATGTGCAGAATGTAGTTGGCCGTTTATATATCTGTACCACAAATTATAGCTGGGAGCTAAACTATATTCAACTAGCTTTTTTCCTACAAAGAACGATCTGATGGGTATAGTTTAGACATCTTGGAGAAAACACAAAAATGGCGACCGGCGTCACAGCCGGTTAACAGCCAGGCAGAAGGAAATTCAGTTTGCATTACTACTGATATTGCAATGGTTAAGAAAGTATTTCTCCTAATTCAGCAAACATCTTTATTGGTGACTGGAAAATGAGACTTTTCGAAGCATATTTCCTTCAGTTCCAAACCGATTGTTCGGAATTGGCGTGGCTTGGCTCGGTAACTGTGGACAACAGATCCATAAAGCCTTTCTCACATATATGGTCATATAATAACCATTAGATGTCGTTTACACTTATTACATTTTTCTAAAAGAATAGTCGAGGGCGTTTCCTTTATTACGTATTTATAAAAGAGTAGCTGAGGAACGAGTTTTTTCTCCGAGTTGTAGATTTAATGGCAGTTGTAGATTTAATGGAAGCAATTCCGCGACAAACTAGTAATTTTTTTTTAAGTAGATGCGATGTAAATGGCGTTTAATACAATTCATGGTTGCACGTCCTGTTTGATTAAAGACACAGATCGTAGCCTGAAGTTTGTTTCCTTTGTCTTTGTTTATTTGTTTGTTTGTCTTTGTCATCGTTTACCTCCTTGGCAGCTGTGTGATTATCCACCAGTAGATAACACAACGTATCCCTCGGATTAGTTTACGCTAACACACTATAATTTATTATGCAAGGTGTTCGTCATCGTGGTTTCAAATGATAGCTGAGTTAATCTTTTGTCTCACGATGAATCACAAAGATGTGGATTGCGGCGTCACACGCACCCATTCGACACCATCGCCTGATGAAGACCAACAGTATAGCGGTCGAAACGTCGCGATCCACATCTTTGTGACTCAATCGTGAGACAAAAGATTAACTCAGCCATCACACTATAGTTTGTTTACATTTTGGAACGATTTAGTTCTTTCTTTTTTCCAAGAAATCAATTAGTTGGCGATTCCCTAACATCCTTTTAATTCTTAAGAATATTCCTAAACGGAATAGCAATGCTTTTCGTCACATGTGGCGACCGAACAACAGAGAAGGATTGGAAACAGCACCTCACAAAAGAAAAATGTCAGTGACAATAAAGTTGTCACAATTAATTTGCCGAGTAATTAATACTTTTGGTGGCTATGCTTTTTTGCGTATATTAACTATGTGTTCACTCGAGAAATAGAGCTGCATAAATAACACAAGTGTTTGGATGACAAATGTATCGCCACAGACTCAACTGATGAACACAAGTTTGAACTTCCGTCTGGAAGAGGATGTTCTTCTTTATAATAGTTAGTTGTTGATAACGAAGGACATATCATTACCAAGTAGTACTGCATGAAAGGCTCTCACGAGTGAAGTTGCTTAAATTATTTGTCAGTTTAATTTAGAAACAAACGAATAACAACAACGTGTGATATTAATACTTCCGTCTTTTACCCTTTATTTTTGCACGGAAAATTTATCCACCTGCCTTAACCTCTTCTTTGTCATAACATCCAAATCGCCCCTAACCTTAGCTAATTAATAACTTTACCCTTTTAACAAATGGATGCATTAACGCTTCCTAAAATGTAATTCAAGATTTGCTGAGTTACATACAACACGTATAATCTGGCTCTGGGTGGCATTATTTTGATATAATCGTATTTCGTATTTAGGCCATGAAAATAGCTGTGCAGTAATTTGAGGTTATTCAGAAAAAGACAGTTGGTTGCTATTTCGGGAGTGAACGGAATATTGTCGTTCTGTGAGCTGGACTTAAGTTGTTTCGACCGAGCGTCTTAAGTGCATGACGATCTCAGGTACTAGAGAAAGAAGGTACGCGAGAATAAGATATATTAACGCAGATCTAGACTCTAGCAAAACGGATCGTTCTCTCGTTGCATGCATCAAACCTTATCCATTCCTTGAACTAAAGCAAACTTTGCTGAAACTACTAAAATGCATGACGGGTGTTTCACATGATTCTATACAAAAGAATAACCACAATATCTTGGTATTTTAAGGACAGTCAACCGGAGTAGGAAGCAAGAGTCCGGTCTGATTCATGTCGACAAATCAAAACGCTGTATTTTGTGTCCCAGGCAAAACGGATTTTCAAACGCATGTAAAAACCACAGGAAGTTGCTAAAATAAAAAAAGATGCCAATGTTATTATTAGGGTCCAAATTAAGTGGGATCCAGTTAGCTTCATTTTCGCCAACAATGCAGGTGGAAGATATTTTATTTGTACTCATGATTGGGTGTTTCCTCAGTTAGTACGTCCTCTGGGTCCATCAAACTACTTTGTTTTCCAGTCTTCAACTAATAACTAGGGAAAATCAATATTTCAATATTTACTTTTATCCGTAAGAACTCGTTGTGCTCTAGTTTATAGCCTCAGAAGAAAGTTATTTAAGATATCTCTTAAAGCACCTGCTTTTTATTTATTTTCGTTAGTGCCGCTTTCACAACAAATACTCAAAAATGAAAACAGGAGTTATAATATTTGACAATATTACGAGAATTTTCTAAACACTAAACAGAGTGCTTTCAAAATACAGGGAGCAGAGGAAGAAGAAACTTTTGCGTTAATGAAATGGAGGGTAATGATGTACGTCAGTAGAAACTAATTTGCAATGATGAAACGTCTTGCCGACATAACTTGCGACACTGTCATGTTTTAATTCTCCTCTCTCGGGTGACAGTGTTTATTTTCTTCTCACCCTTAAATATATAATACGCACCAGAAGTAATTTGTAGGTAGTGGGGCGTCAGATATAATAACACAAAACTCATTTCGTAAATACAAATTGTGAATTTAAGTCACGCTTAGGCAAGAGAAACTTTGCACTTTATATTTTCCCCTCATTCGTTCAAAATAACATAAACAATCCAGAAAATGCAAAACACACTATGTAAGTTCCTCGTGGATGTTGAGCTGATCTGAGTCTATAGTAGATTGAGTGAATATCCCACTTTCAACAAGACCAAATGAAAATGAAAAAGAGACTGACGAAGGAACAACATTAGGCATGTCATTCCGATCAATATTTGGAATTATACGCAAACAGTGAAGCAATTTTACAGTGCTTCCGTAAACGCGATGTTTCATCTCTTTTATCACGATGATATTTAGTGTATTTCCGTCTATTTCAGTCACATTAACATGTAGTGAACTGTAAAACACTGAAGTCTTTCAATACCAGTGTCGAACTGTGTTTAACTAAAGTATGACTGGCTTTAAATTTAAGTGTTCCTTGACAACTTTCAACTTTAAATTAACAAGTTCAACTAAATTTCAATGTAAAATTTATTTCTTTTACAGAATCTCGGTTATATTATTTTCAATGACAAGAAAATTGAGGCAAAAATACCTAGCCTGGTTTGAGTTATAATCCGTTGACTATAGCTGTATATATTTCAATTTGACTTGTGGTTTTGTGTTTGACGTTAACGTTGAATAGCCAATGATATATGGATCTTCTTTTACCACTTATTACCGCTTGGCAATGTTCTTTTACAAGTGCATGGCCGGCGTATTTTAATACCAAAGGGATATGTGTATAGTAATTATACACTATGTGTCCGTTTTTGTACCTTTAAAATTAAGGTATACTATTCTAGAAATCACTGCTTTAAGGGAGGTTTGGATATGTAATCAAAAAATTGGGTGAACCTTTGTCTTGAAGTTTTCTAAAACCTTTTTACTAGATTGAAAAGCTATATCAAACGCTCCTTGACGTGTTTCATAACTTATCCAAATACCGCCTTCACACCTATTTACTGTGCATTGTAACTGTTTGGAACGTTTACTCAGGAACTCAATCCCAACACGCACCAGTTAACGGCGAATGGAGTCCGTGGTCAGGCTATTCTGCGTGCAACAGGCCCTGCAATGGAGGGACTCAAGTCCGTTCGCGCACGTGTAGCAATCCATTTCCCCAACATGGCGGTCGCGATTGCCAAGGAACGAAGTATGAAACGCAACAGTGCAACACTCATACTTGTCCAGGTACGCTCAAGCTAAGGCTAATAACTAAATAAACAACCAAACAAACAAACAATAAATTCAGTCAGACAATAAGCCAATCGCACCATTCGACAGCTGTTAGCATAATCGATTTCAGAAGGAAAACTGCAATTTTCTGAATATTGATTTTATCACAACTCCAAAGTTTAATATAGACCTCATTAAAAGTTGTTAAGGAAGTTAGTTTAACAATTTGTACAAATGCATGCGTATGGACACTCACCTTCCGCACGCCAACAACGAGTCAGGTCATTACCCAGTACATTTTATCAGCCCTTCAAAGAGCCAGTTATACGGGTGCCGCAATGCTTAATTATAGGGAAACCTAATGATTAATTCAAACAGTCGATGCCGCGCAAAAAGTCAGTAGTTGATAAGGTAACTTAAAGATTAGTGTCGACGTTTAGACTGTCATTTTTAAGTGAGAACGCTACAAGTTTGACTATTCGATATTCGTTTTGTCTTTATCCCTGATGCAAATTAAACGTAGTCCACATTCCAGTGCCCCAGCAAACGTCTATGCGCAAAATTCGAGGGCTGTCCAATACTCCGACATAGTGAGATTCATGATACCTTGTGATAGACATCACAAAGTGTCCCCAAAACATATTTCTTAACAAAATAGTAACAGTTTTGTGACACATGAAGAACGGGACACTTTGTGATGTCTATTGTGACATACTATAAATCTCATTATGTCAGAGTATTGGACATGTATGAATATTCCCAGAATGATGTTGCCTTCTTTTCAACAGTGCATGGTGGTTGGAGCAAATGGGGAGGATGGTCAAACTGTTCTGGGACGTGCGGAGGAGGCTTACAGACGCGCAGTCGCCTTTGCAACAATCCTGTACCAGCGCATAACGGGAGAAATTGGAAACAGCTCAGAATCACAGCAGTGCATCCCCCGGCAATTTCCACGTGAGTCAATTTATACTTCTAAGATATATAAAATGATGCCTCTAGCTAGCGACTGTCTTTATAATTTGATTCGCTTGAGGTTGTCTCTTACCAGTCAATATCAAGGTAACTTAAGGAGTTGCTACCATGTTAATGTTGCAGTTTTCAATTTTATCAGTCTGTAATTGTTTCATCAAAGTTTTAAAAGGATGATGGGGAAGTAGAAAGTGTAAGCGCATACTTAAATTTAAAAAAAAAATTAAAGAAAAGAAAAACTGAAGCAAAGGTAACCGGATCTTTTGAAGCTTAATAAGGTTACACTGCCTACTTTTTGACAGGTGTTAAAATATTGGCTCTGTCGTTTGACAAGCATTACTTCGTACTATACAACACGTGCTGAAATCACATTAGGCCAAGATTACGCCACCATTTCCATCTTGCATCTTGTATTCCAAATTTGAAAGTCCCCCATGATGTTTGGACTTTGCTCATATATAACCGTCGATGCTCATCACAAAAGCGTCAGTTGTTCATAAATAAACTATCAGATTCATTGTCAACGTTTACACTCACATTTTAAACTGACAACGTGAAAGGTGCTGTCGTTAAGTTCAATATTGCTTTTTTTGTGATGCAAGGTGGTCAATCGTTGTTCATACTCCAGTGTCCAGGTGACCGTCGATGCTACAAACGTACCACTTCATTGGATTCAATTTCACGATACACTTTCAGATAAATGGTACCCCTTTAAGATTTTGTTAGAATGATTTTTTTTTCAATAGTGAATGGTAGTTGGGGTAATTGGGGAGGATGGTCAAACTGTTATGTGACGTGCGGAGGAGGCTTACAGACGCGCAGTCGACTTTGCAACAATCCTGCACCAGCGTATAACGGGAGCGACTGCAATGGCAACAGCTCAGAAACAAAGCAGTGCAACACACGGCAATGCCCAAGTGAGTCAATTTGCGCTTCTACAGGTACCAAACGATGCTCTTACTAAAGCGACTGCCATTGCAATTTTATTAGCTTCAGGTGTTCAGCAGTAGTTTCATCAAAGCCTTAAACGGGCAATGGGGGTGAACAAAGGGTCAGTGGTGACTTAATACATTAGTGAAATACAAAAAGGTATGAAAACAAGAAAAGAAAAGGAAAATGAGTCAGAGGTACTCGGATTGCATTCCAAAATTAAAAGAAAAAAATCAAAACAAAATAGTAATGACAGTTTCTGTAATTAAGTTAGTGTTTCTTTCTGACATACCAGACCAGATTGTTCGCAAATGAATAAAGGGGATTAGTTTCTAACGAAAGTGTGGTGCTGCGTCGGTGGGGGAATGAAACACGAAAATTTCTAGTTAGAAGCGCATTCAAAGCAACTGAACAACCTAACACTTTTAAATGCGCGCGCTCGCGATGCAAAACTTGTTCTTTCATTCAAAACACTGAGAAAATATCCGGCCCAAAGCGATCGGTTAAGATCATTGATCGTTTCACGTGTACCTACGTAAATGTTATCTATTGGATAACCTGTAAATTATGCAAAAAGTTATACATCGGGGAAACAGGAAGACGACTAGGTGACCGATTCCGAGAACATCTTCGTGATGTTGAAAAACATGACAAAGATGCATCCAAACCAGTCGCTCGGCATTTTAATCTCCCTAGCCATTCCAAACAACACATGTCGATCTCCGGCCTTTCCCTACATCAAGGTACCACGGAAAGCTGGAAAAATCTCGAATAAAAATTGATCTTTCTAATCGGCACTCTTAATCCCCACCGCATCAACGAGCGCTTTTCATTCAATTAATTTATTCCTGTTTTTCACGTTACCATGTTACCACCAATAGCGTAGCTCCATTTTCTGTGTATAAACGATACACAAACCACAATTCCTCGATTCGCTCCGACGAACGCTTGAAACGTCAGCTAATCGAATCCCTGTACGGTGGTCAATGAATTATGAACTCCGTTGATAAACCAAATTTTCAGATTGTTCCCAGTTCGATTTCTAAACGTCGCGATGATTTTTGGCGTTTGCTCAAACTTTGAGATAAATGATACTCCTTTTAAAATTTGTTAGAACGTTTTGGTCTTTTTATTTTTTATTTTTATTTTTATAGTACATGGTGGGTGGGGTAATTGGGAAGGATGGTCAAACTGTTCTGTGACGTGCGGAGGAGGCTTAAAGACGCGCGGTCGCCTTTGCGACAATCCTGCACCAGCGCATAAGGGGAGAAAATGTACTGGAAACAGCTCAGAAGCACAGCAGTGCAACACCCGACAATGTCCAGGTGAGTCAATTTACACTTCTAAGACATAAAGCGATGTCTCTCTGTAGCGAGATGCTTAATAGAGCGACTGGCTTTGCAAGCTTATTCGCTTTAGGTCTTCAGTAGTCAAGGACAAGCTAATTTGTAAAGTTGTTGCAACTGTCTCATGAAATCAATAAAGGGATAGTGGATGCAAAGAAAGTGTCAGTGTTGAGTTAAGGCATTGGTGAAAAAAAAAATGAGGCAAAGGTACTTCGACTTTAAACCAAAACTAAAAAGAAAACGGCAGTTACTGTTATAAAGTTAATATTGCTTTCTGACCTGCCACACCAGATAGTTCCCAGATTGATTTTCTAAACCTCGCGAGGTTCTTGGGCGTTTGCTCATATATGAGAAAAGTTATAAACATTTAAAAATCTTTAAATATATTTAAGTTGCCGGAATTGCAAACACACATTTTAAATATATATTCGTTAGCTTTGTAATATCTCATTTAAGTTAGTTTATTTGCAAAGCACGGCTCCGAGTAAGACCACAAGAAAATTATGATTACGATTCCGTGAGTAATTTTTTTGTTAAGATTACGAAAAGATTCACCAAGACATCTCCCACCCTAACCTTTAGCTTGTCTCAATAGAATCAAGCCCTCTTTCAGAGACTGACCTGATGCGCTTATTGCCTTAGCTTATGTTAACAAATTTTCATTCAAATGCAGAAATACACTCGTTTTGAAGAAGTTTATCTCCACTGGGATAAAATAAGAATATGTTGTAAATCACTAACTCACGAGAGTAAGCGCCCTCCTTTGATTTTTATTATATTGTTCGACTGTTCGACAGCAACTAGGACAAATACAACCCCAGCGACACCAACAACTACAAGCGTGGAAGGAATGGTGAGCAGTTCCATGTTAATTAAGTGATCACCTATAAGTAAGATTGCAACTTCTTAGGCCTTTTCTATCAAGTGAAGCCGTCGTCTCTACCTAGCACCTCCTAGCTAATTAATCTGTTGAACGGGACATCCCCCAAACGGAATTGGAATTCTTTCCCGGCATTCTTGGAGATATTTGAAGGAAAACGTTGTTCTTAATACAGCTTTGTTTACATGTTTCCAGGTAGCGCGTTCCACAGCAAAAATAAAAGCTCTCAGAACCACCGACGAAGACTCTTTGATGGTAAAGAAACTTGATTCCGTTCTGGTATTTACTTATCTTTAACACGTGTTTTAATTCTGCTGTCGAATTACCCATAATTCTCAGTGCTGTGAAAAAGATGCAAGATCAAATTTTATTTTATTTCTCCTTTCGCACCGTGGGGGAAGGGCTGCCTGAGCCATCAATGCTCAGTAAACAAGGGTCTGGTTGTTTGGTTCCAAATGCAGGGAATAATTAAAATTTCCTGCAGTCGTTTTACTCAATAACAGTATCAAAACTAAAAGATAAGTAAATTCACTAGGTTTTTTATTTTTATTTTTTATACTAACATAAGTATCACCAAAGTTGTCTTGCTTCCTCTTTAAACAAACGGACTCCAACAGTTTAAAGCTTAACAATGAATTTAAGCATACTACTGCAAGCCTGACTAGTAATTAAAAAAATTATTAAAAGGTCAAGGGTGATACTTGATAACTCAAACTCAGTTATTATCGGCAAATTCTTACATGCATGAAGTCAAGTCGATAAACTCAGTGGCTAGTGTCTAGGTCTTGTAAGTATGGTGCGCACTGCCGGAGTATATGATAGTCTCTTGTTTGTGCCTCGTTACTCATAATATTTTCAAATCATCAGAACGCAGTGGAGATAATCAGCAAATTATTAAAGGCATTGGAAAAGGAACCTGTCAAGAAAAATGCCGTCAATGTGCTGTTAGCCACTCGGGAGTTGGAGTCCTTTGCCAGTAATTACACCAAGATTTATTTCAAAGCAAATGAGAGTCGGGTTATTTACAAAGAACACTTTGGTAGGTCACAGAAAAAGATGGTTGCATGCGAGGGCCCTGTCTCACCGAGAACCTCGCTTTTGAAACAACCTAACATTAAAGCAAAAGACAGATCTTACGAGAAGATTATGCCAATAAGGCCATATCATCAGCCAGAGTATTACTCATTGTTGAGGTTTTTACTAGGATATCTGCCAGCCTTCACTCGACTCATATGTTATCTATATTAGGACAAGCCATAACAAGAGGAACTGCGTTACCTACTCCTACAGAGGTGAAGGTAAAGGACAGGGAGTAACAAATAATACCAAAAAATACAAACAAGAGCAACGGCTCATAGCAGATGGACAGAGCACTGCTATCTAGTCCCGCCAAGCCCCCGATGTGGCACCAGCCGTTAGATTCACATGCTTGATACAGGCTATTCTGCGAACTGTTTTCGGGTCACATATAGCGAGAGTATTATGTTTTTTAGAATATTTGTTCCTTAGTGAAACCTTTGTTCTGCGTATTTCCTTACTACGATGAAATAACATAAATAACCAGAATAGTCCACACAAAACAAAGCAAAAAACAAACAAACAAACAAACAAACAAACAACAACAACAACAGCAAAAAAAAACAAAACAAAAAGCAAATAAATCCATACGGGAGTTCCAGTGGGATCCTTATTAAATATCACATCTCAAGTTATCCTTCAATTGATCTTACAGCGATTAAAATCAAGAAACTATCTGCAGACAGCAAGTCTGGAGTTGTTTGCTCGTTGAATGAGGCGGAAAACTACTGTAATGAGACAAGAGAGAGTATTTCCATACCTCCCCAAGCCTTCGATGGCAAAGGTACATTTCGATTGTTGTTTCACAGCTACTTCATTTAATTATGAATAATTACCCACTTACCCCTGGCCCATCGCTTGAAAGTAAGCTCTAGCAGCTTTTCATAATGTTTGTCGTGTTCTTGTTGCCATGTTGGAATATTTTTTCCTTTAAAGGATATGGCAAAAAAATTAATAAATAAAAAATAAATAAATAAAAACTTAGGAATAGGAATGGAGTTTAAGACTGAAAAAGCCGGTGCCTTCATTATCCTCACTAAACCACCTGCCTAAGTCCACCAGTCAGCTCCTTCCACTTTACTGGGTACACCACCACTCCTTTCACCTTCCTCCAAGAGGTGCAAAGAAGCCTCCTCCAATGGTACAAAGTATCGGCACGAGTTAAAAAAGGATAGTTATTTTGATCATTGCATGCTCAACTCATATTTTACACTGTTTTCAGAGGCAGAGGCTGCGGTTGTATGCCTTATTTATAACAACGTCAAGAAATGGCTCTCAGAAGATATGCAAACTCAACTGCACAAGTAAGTGTACTTCATCTTTGTTCTAGTTTAGCGGATTAACAGACAATGTTCAGGCGAACTGGGTAACAGGGTTCACTGAGTTCCTCCTTCCATCCATAAGGTTCACCCTGTTTTCTGTGAAACGTTGGCCCCTCTCCTGTCTTTTTTTGAGATAATATAAACGTGGATTTTTGAAGTGATGATCACGATGGTGGTGCACGGAAATCTAACGCCAGGGCGTACGAGGACGCACGAGTTATTTATCAACTCTTTAAGTATTTGCATGTATTATTTGGAAACTAAAGTTTCAGTAGATATGTTGTGGTATGAAATTTACTTTGGTATGAAATTACCTCGTAATAGTAGTGGTAGTAGTAGAAGTAGTAGTACTAGTAGTAGTGGTGGTGGTGGTGGCGGTAGTAGTGGTGGTGGTGGTGGTAGTAGTAGTAGTATTGTAGTAGTGAAACTTTATTAACGTGTCAAACTCTTTCCTTTGGGAGAAATCCCATACTGATATGGAGACATATAAAATGTCACTAATTCTCTGCAATTAAATTCGACAATAGGCCATTTCCGAATTACCTTTGGCCTCTTTTTCAAAGCGAGTCCTGGTGCTCATCTTTTCATATGAAAATTAGTTTTCATTCACATGCAAATTAAACTCAATTACATACGAATGGTTGCGCACCAGGCGTGGCTTTGAAAATGAGGCCAAAGTAAATTCGGAAATAGCCTATTAAATGCGACATTGAAATCAAATCTGAAACCTTCTGAATTCGGGTCGACTCAAATTAATATTAGATCTGGCTTATGTAAAATGTGGGGTTTGAAACGGGTGTAATTACTATTAATAACTTGGTTTCTTACTTTTCAGTAATAACGAGGTCCTCAAGTTGGGAAGCCGGATAATTGCCGCAAGGGTTTATCCCGAGCCGCCTGGTGCTCTTCAAGAAAATGTCACCATATTTTTGAGAAACTACAACGTATGTTCAGCATTAGCAACTTGTTTAGTAGCGCATAGAACTGACGCCTAGAAGGAACTACTAAAAAAAATGCTGCAACTCTCTTTCTCTTAACTTCTAGGAATTCAAGAAGAAAGACGTACCGCATTGTCGTTTCTGGGACTTCGATATCAAGTAAGATAAGCTAAGCCGCAAAGAAAACAGTTTTACACCATGGAACGTCCCCCAGCTGTCTGTAGGATCTACTTAGTCTATTCGTGCGATATTATCTTCATCAGGATCATTTGACGTGCTTAGTAAAGGCGATTTGTCTTAGTCTGTCTTCATTGACTTAGAAACACTTTTAACTTGAAAATGGCCGGGGTAAAGTTTGCAGCAAAAGTGTGAACACAACTAGTATTGAAAAGTTATGGTTGAACAACCTTTTGCGAGTCGTCTAACCAGGCAAAATACAATGGAACCCTAATAAACGTGTTGATTATGTGTTATTGAAAGCAGCCAGAGAGCCCTATCTGCTAAGCAGGCATAGCTTTCAGGTTGACTTACAAAGAACTCAACCTTAAAATTTTGTTTGGTATACAACCCTTTATAACATTATGGGCTATAAGTCCACTAAATCCGTCCCAAAAAATAGTGCCTAAAACAAAAAACAAGAAAAAGAACAACAAGGACAACGCCACGTTTCTGTTATAATTTTGCAGATCGACAATGAACGGCTCATGGTCCAGCAGAGGGTGTTCGCTGGTAGGATCATTCAACAATGAAGTCACTTGCTCTTGCAATCATCTCACGAATTTTGCTGTTTTGATGCAAGTTAAGGAAAGTAAGGTCAGTAAAGGGAACTTGTTTGTGCGTTTTGTATGTTTTGTCGGCTCCATTTGTTTCTTCAAGGTAAGATTTTACCGCTTAAGCTGATCTAATTAATTAAACGGCTTGGTTCATGAGTCTTGAGATGTAATGATCATGATTATACTTAGGCACCGTTCCTTTTCCTTTCTTTCCCCCTTAATAGGGCGTTTCAAAGGGGCACAGGTTGGCGTTGGAAGTCATCACTTACATTGGTTGTGCCCTGTCACTTACTGGAGCAGTGCTTACTATCATAGTATATTGTGTCCTTATGTAAGTTCATAATCGACTTCTCCGCTCCAGTCTGCAATTAAGTAAGATTATTATGCATTGGTGTCACTATCTCCGTTTTGATTGGCTACAAACACGCAGGTAATTACTACTGGCACTGTGTTCGTTAAGTCATCCCTATAGACAATAAGTTTTATGTAGAAGTGACGTCAAACCTACCGACAATAGGTTTTATACATGTAGAAGTGACGTCAAGCCTACCGACAATAGGTTATATACATGTAGAAGTGACGTCAAGCCTACCGACAATAGGTTATATACATGTAGAAGTGACGTCAAGCCTACCGACAATAGGTTATATACATGTAGAAGTGACGTCAAGCCTACCGACAATAGGTTATATACATGTAGAAGTGACGTCATACTTACCGACAATAGGTTATATACATGTAGAGGTGACGTCATGCCTACTGACAATAGGTTTTATACAAGCAGAAGTGACGTCAAATTACAGAAAATAGTTTTATGCACGTGAGAAACACGTTTGCTTTGCTGACGCTTTTACAAAATTCTTTCACGGACAAAAACAGGTTTTATTTCATTCAAAAGGTTTAATTTTAAGTTTCAAAACACGTTTCAGTGTGGGCTTTTGTAAAACTTTTGGACTGCGCTGAAACTTTTAGGTTGCATGCTCAGAAATAAAGTTGTTTACAAGTTCGTGTAGCGTTTTTACTTTCTTACTGTAACCGCTCTTGTTTTTACAAACGCTCAAGTATATGTATAATAAAACAATTATTAAATTCGATTTTCGCATGATAGCCAGAGTTATCAAGGCCTCTGTTATTGTTCTCCCTCCTCAGCCTTCAGCTTCGTTAGATCTAACACAAACCTCGGCTATGATAATTCTCGCAACCATACTCATCCTCATCCAATAATTGATAATTCAAGCCTTTTCAAAACCTATTAACAGTAGTGACTGAAACGTGAAAGTAGTTCTCCATATGGGTGCAAACGACTACCTTATTTATTATTTTTTTTGGAGGGGGGGAGGGACGTGTAACAGTTCGAAAGACTCGGCTCGATACTTTCTCAAATCCGCTCCGTTTTGTCGAAAAGCCTTCCCTTGAAGGAACAGCTGGCGCCACAATATAAATATGTGCGTAAATTTGGTGATACGATCCGCATTTAGCCCAGTCTCAACTTGCAATGAGAAATCTTCAATCACTCTTTGAAAAACATCGTTACTGTGCGTACTATCTTTCATGGCCAGACCCTAAAAATACGCCGCTATTCTCATTGATATTTTTTGTGCTTTCAGGAATTTGAAACAGGAACAAATTCAAATACGTCTTAACCTTGTGGTTGCCATAGCGATCGCACAAATTGTCTTCCTTTCCGGAATTAGTGCCTCGGAATCAAAGGTTAGTTATTAATATTTTATGTTAGTGAATTTGCTATCCAAACCAAGAGCTATCGCTCTTAGTAGCAACACTAAGTATTTGTTCAATTTCCTAGGACACACTACTTGCATCAGTAGAATCGCAACGGAAACTTCACGTTTCAATTTCTTGTTTGCCTGCCATCTTTTCAGTATCTGCCTTGGACGCCGTCTGTCGTCGCCAGTGTCCTTTGGCCTCTGCCAAAGTCCAAATCAAACGGCCCTCTAATTCTCACTAGCCCCTTTATAATTTTGACAGTGCTAATTCACAGTTTTGGATAGCCTATAAAATATCAACACACACTTACAAACGATGGGAGTTCTGGAAACGTCTTCTTTTCAACGCTATACCTTTACCCTGCGCAAAACACCATACTTTTGTGGAGTAAGAGTCGTTCATCAACTAAAAATTAAACTGATTAGGTATATAAACACTGATTTCTTCCACAGGGTGTGTGCGTTTTCGTGGCAGCATTGATCCATCTTTTCTACCTCGCTGGATTTGCTTGGATGTTGTTTGAAGGAGTTTACTTGTACCTGATGGTGGTCAAAGTGTTTAATGTCGTGGTCAAAATGCGCCTGTTCTATGCAGTTGCTTGGGGTAAGTTTTGTACTAATTGTGAATTGGCATGACGCAAACATTGTGGAAGTGTCTTGATCAGCGCCAAATTAAATATTCTCTGATGTAGCTACTTAAAACCGTATCCGCAAGGGTAAAAAGACGTTGGGAGTAAAGCATTGGGGAAGGTTGCTTTAATCGGGCTTAAATCAGTTTAATAATAGATAAGAACGTTAAAGAAATACAGACTATAATGCAAGTGGCAAGTTGACAACCTTAAAAATACTCAAAATGGCCGTTTGAGGTTAATTATAAGGCTTGTAGCCTATTTCATTGTTCAGAGTTTTTGCTTACAAATAATTAATCATTTCTATGTATTTTATCTCTCCAAAGGTCTTCCTGTTGTAATTGTAGCACTGTCAATTGTCATTGCGTCCAGTCAAGATGGAGGTGTATTCAGCTATGTGCATGGCGACTTGTGAGAAATTATCCATTTTCTACGTTAAAATTAAAGTTTTACTGAGTTACCAATTGCTTCCAGCGTAAATCTTCAATATACCTTTCATAATCGTGTGGTGGTTGCTCCATGGGACAAGAGCTTGCAAAACGTCAAAGACATTAGCTCTCTTCTGGCGATAACTTCTATGAAACGCGATTTGGTTAAACAATTATGATGTCACTGTCTTCCACTTGTAAATGCGCCTAGGTCGGTTACAGTAAAGCAGTTATTGCATCATTAAATATTTAACACCGTATGGAAAGGAGGAAAGCCCTTTATGTCCAGTGCCTTGACATGAAACGAAACTTATTTTATTTTGTTCTGTAGTTGCTGGGTTTCCTTCAGTAACAACATGATCTGGACCTTTGTCACTCCTGTTCTTCTAGTATGCATGGTAAGACTTAATAATCCTAACAAAAAAAAGCATTTTATAATCCTTCTTTTTCACAACAAAAATAAAGAGTGAAAGAGAAAATGCAACTTCACGTCAACATCACTAATGAATACAACTCTAAAAGGAAACTTCCCTGGATTTACTTTTTACCCATTAAATACTTCAAACGACTACATGAACCACGGACATTTTAAGGCCTAGAAGACTTGACTTATCAACTTTCCCATCGTGAGAACTTCAGACAAATAGCTTTGATGACCATTTTTCAGATAAACTTGGTGCTCCTTGGGCTAGTGGTTCGCGAAATCCTGCAAATAGAGAGTTATAACACGTCTGAGATGGACAAACTGAGACAAGTCACAAAGGCATATGTGGTTCTTCTGCCTCTTCTTGGAATAACGTGGGTGTTTGGTATTCTAAGCATCACTAATGTTGGTCTCGCCTTTCAGTACATCTTTACAATCCTCAACTCTCTACAGGTACATAGCGTTAAAAAATCATACTCTCATGTCTATGACAATAAGATAGGGAATCGAAGCTTACCAAGAAGCGTACAAGGGATAGAGACTTGGATACCTTCCACCTTCCACGTACCTTTAATTGGTTTTATAAAAAGTTTCTGGGAGCCTTTTGTGACCTTGGCGGTGGTTTTTCAATGGTTTTGTCGAAGATTGTGGCCTTCATAAATGTATCAACTTAGAGCATGCAAGAATTTCACACTGCGTGTTATACATAGTGGCTTATGGAACGATTCCGTAATACAGTAGTGGAGAAGTGAAACTCATTTAGACGTAAATATAAGCAATAGAGTGACTTGAAAGCCTGTTTGATTGTTTCATGTTCCTCGGGAATAATAGGCAATAATGTAAAGAGAGACAGCATACCATTTAATTCGAAATTTTTGCCTTAGAAAATCGGTTTTACGTCTTAAAATGTTTTGAATGTGGGGAAAATGGCGTTTGAGTAGATCGATTTGTCAATCTCGTCAATCTTTCCAAACAAAGTAGGAGCACTGAGTTACATGTACATAAATCTTTATGTGTTATGTTTCCAGGTTTGCTCTATCTAAAGTCCAATTGCACGCGTTCTGTTTTTGGTGTTTCTAGGGTTTTCTCATCTTCATACTTCACGTTGTGAGAAATGGTGATGTTCGTGCAGAATTCCGACGTATAAGACAAAAGTGGAAAGATGCGAGGAGTATCCAAGCTTCTCTATCCTGGACTCAAGACCCAAGCGACAGGTGGACCAACAGAGTTATGAAAAGTGACGCCCACGAGTTAAAAAGCAGGGGCAACGAAGCCTCCTCTTGGCCATCAAGTGGATACGACAATGCCTTTGTTTTCCACGGGGAGAAATGCATGACTCCTGTAGGCACTTGACTGACTCATGACTAAAGCGCAGATGTGATTTGTTGTAATGATCCTGCGCATCACTCTCTCTGCAGCCTTTTTGATCAGTTTTGTAGTTCTAACGTCCTATTTTTTTTTCTTGTTACATCAATAGCTATGCTGCCATCAGGTTATTACAATATGTTGCATTATATTTTTGCATGATTGGACCGTTGCAAGTCGATGAAGCTAACGATCTCTTCTTTTGTGATTTAATGAATTAATAATGTCGAAAACTCTAAAGAGATGGTTCAGTTACAGGATTTCAGAAATAGAACATTCTCTTTTCTTATGGTGCACCTAAGACTATGGCACTAGAAACCTGAAATACTAGCACTGAAGACCTCTTTGTGCTCATCCTTTCATATCTTAAAAAAAGGATAAAAGACAACGTGATGGACATCTGTAAATGATGGGTAATTTCTGTGGACAAGTTATAAATTATGGAAAGAATTTTATTGGCCCTTTACATAGATCTGTTGTTGTCGTAACTGAAGGAAATAGAACAAAAGAAGTGCAAAATCATAACATGGAACTTCACTGAAGTTAACTTTCTTTCTATCTTTAAAAGACATCCTGATGCGTATCGCTTAAAAAATTTTTGGAGAAAAGGGAAATGTGACTCACGGTGTTTAGCAGGTGCAGGGAAACGTGATTTGGTTTAATTTTCATTTAAAGGCCCATTATCACCCTTGATGCATCCCGCGCCGCGACCGTTAATTCTGGAATTTCGTGTAACGCGAGTTTACTCAGACTTCGGATTTCTTGTTTTATCGTTTTTGTTTTATTGCATCGTGAACAAATCTCCAAAGGTATGGCCGTAAATATGTTTTCTGTTTATTCTTCTTCGTTTTCCTTGTATTATTTCGGGAAAAAATGTATGTATGTAAATTTTTGTCCGTTTAAAGTCAAAAGAGTCAATGTGGCAATAGTCGGTAGCGGTAACTTCGCATCGTTGTTTTATCGACAAAGTGAGGGTCAAGGCGGAGGATTGATGGAGACTCTTAGTTCAAGTTTGGTGCTTTTTACCTCGGAGCTTTCAAGAATTTGCTGAGCTTGTTGGAGCCGACTTACTGCGATTTGGAAACTGATTTGATGGCGAGTGTTAAAAATTATACGTGTCTGGATAACTGTTTTCCGCATGTTTGATGTTTTACCTCACGGTCAGTTTATGTAATGGATTCGGCAGCTTTGGTCAACTCTTCAGTGTTTTTAATCCTACTTATCGCTAAGTCTCTTTATCGACTGTTATTTTCATGCCCCACCAGGCAATATAGCTTTACGTTCGAACACTTCGCAGCTTGCCTAAACTGCGTGATTATTAACTTCTCTTTCTCGCCGAGATATCCGCCGTGATCGATGAGGACTACACCGCTTTTGTTTCCTCCCGTGTTTTAATGCGGAGTTCTAGCCGCGTGTTCGACCTTATTTCTAACACAAAAAAAGCGATAGTTCAGGATAATTGAATGAAAACATATGGGAAGTTTTCTTACTGCAAATTTGAAACCATTAACCGACAATAAATATTTTCTTGTGGATATTTTCCTCCCGTGTTTTAATGCGGAGTTCTAGCTACATGGTCGACTGTATTTTGAACACAATAAAGCGAAAGTTCAGGATAATTTAATGAGAACGTATGAGTAAATTTCTCTCTGCAAATTTGAAACCATTCACTGACAATAAATATTTTCTTATGGATATTTTGTCACCATCCTAGGCACCTAATCAGCGAGTTTTATCAATAACAGATCGTTCAATACTTTGTTGTTTTAATTTTAAACCTATGAGCGTATTGTGCACGGTTTCAATGAAGAAATATGAAGAAATGTGCAAGTCGAATTTGTAGCCATTTGCTTTGCTTTGCGAAACCGGGGACAAGCGACAACTCGTCGTGATAAACCAGATCAAAAGCGATAAAAATAAAGATAAAAATAATTGATTAATGAGAAGCATCGTTTAACAATAGCACGATTTCAAAACAAAAACAAACGACCGCGATGGGTCAAGGGTGGTAATATAATGGGCCTTTCAAAACGCCCTAAAAAAAATCAGCGAACGATATTGTTATTAGGAAATTTCTAAAGCGTACTTTTTTTTTAAAGAATGGGTGATTCATAATTGGCTCATTGTTGGCTCGGACTAAAAATAAGAACAGCAGCGCCACAAATCCTTTCTTATATCTCCTTTACGTAATAAGTGTGTTAGAGGCTAATGAAATTACCATTAGATGTTCATTTAATCATTGTTAATTTATAAACCAGAAATTGAAGAAGCATTTTTGGTCTGTAGCAGAGGTCAAAAATAAAAATAAAAAAGTAAGTTAAAAAATCTACCTTTTCGTTGAACTAATAATGAGTATCATAGAGACTCTTGTTCTTCGGCCATCGAAGTTTTATAAGAAAAACAACACATAAAGCGGCCATAAACATGGTGAAGCAATGCATTTTATGAAATCTGACTTGACGTTTCGTATGTCCCAACATACATTTTCAGAAGTAACCGTTATGAGATAAAACACTATCTATATTTAAAAAGAAATTGCGAGCGATCTGGGTAACACTAAAAATAGCAGTGACACGTTAATAAAGTGACAGCTTGTCACTGGTGAGATTAGCATTCAACGCCGGGTTCAATTCTTGTATAAACAGGGTTTCTTTTATCTTACAATGGTAATCAGTTTTTCCTGACGCGAGGATTTCAAAACGATCCCATTTCATATTATGTCCAGTAGTCATAACATGATTGGCAATAGCTGATGTGTGTTCAAGTTTGGAGAGCGCTTCAAAATGTTTTTTTTTTTTTCTTTTTAAATATGGATAGTGTTTCATCTCATAACGGTTACTTTTGAAAATGTATGATGGGACATACGAACGTCAAGTCAGATTTCATAAAATGCATTGCTTCACCATGTTTATAACCGCTTTATGTGTTGTTTTTCTTATAATAATGAGTGTGGTCATATTTCATATTGTATTTAAACTTAAAAGTTGTATAATAGAACTTTCAGTGTTTGATTAAACACATATTTCGTAACATGAAATTTGTCTTTTTTTGTGTTTTATATTAGTTTTCTCGTTTGCTTTTTATCGTTTACGTCCTTGGAAGTTTTATGTGTTTCTACTGGGGCAAATTTTATTTCAAGATGAGGAATTTGAGAAAGCGAAGCGTTAAACAATAGTAAAATACCCTCCACCCGTAAGGTATCACCTCTACCAGTGCAACTTAGCATCTTGTTAAACTTAAGTACGGTGTAGTCGGAGTGGCCTCTCCTGAAACGAAATCGCAAGCATATAGTCCCAGACTCAACGAAGAAGACTGAACTGGGGATGAGTCAGGATCCACCAGAGAAAGAGGCTCGGATCGAGGATTCGCTAAAGAGCCCTATTATCTTAATTCGAAAGGACGTGCATCTCGATTGCCAGGTTAACTCTTGAAAGGCATTCACAAATTAGGATCTTCGCGCTGGGGACTGGAGTTGTTAAACTCTTGCGGAAGTGTGATTAAATGCTACCTACTCATGAATAAAAAAAACTCCCGCGCCTTACCATTTTTTTTAGGTTGTTTATTTTTATTTTATTTTATTAAGATATATTTTCCTCGTATGTAAAAGTGAGTAGAAGTAAATCATTAGTCTGGCAATCATGGACGGAAATATTTGCTGCGAAACCCATCTTTACATACGTTGAAAGTATATTCAAAGCGTTTTACACACCAGAAAAACAGGAAGTTCGTTTTATGCTTCCCGTTTTAATTCATTGTCAATTTCCCTTCCTAAAGGATCAATGTCTTACTATTATTATTTTTATCATTATTATTATTATTAACTGAAGAATGACCCTCGCAGTTGTGAACGCAATTTTATGCAATTGCGAAAAGAAGCCTGAAAAAAATTCAGGACTTCAACGGGGTTCGAACCCGTGACCTCGCGATTACTGGTGCGATGCTCTAACCAACTGAGCTATGAAGCCACTGACGTTGGAGCAGGTCAATTGTGGGTTCGTATGTTCCCGTGAAAGAAATGAGTGTGGATGATATATGAAATGAATCATATATGAACTGCGGAAATGAAATCAACTGAAGAATGATCCTCGCAGTTGTGAACACAATATATGTACTACCTCACTTAGAGTATTGTAGCCCACTCCTACTAGGAATAAGTAATGGGCTCAAAAAAAGTTAGAGGACACTAATTACTACATCCTAAGGACTATCTTAGGGTATTCAAACTCAGTGTTTTATGATTTTCTCCTTAATTTAGCTAAATTACAAAACCTAGAGACACGGAGGCTATTCTAGTCACTAGTTATTTTATATAAATGTTTAAGAGGTCAGGGACCGGAATATCTTAGTAAGTTTTTTTTACGTATTAAATGTGAATTACAATCTAAGGGGGTCTGGCACACGCCTTATGCTGCCGTCTTTCAATTTAGAATATATGCATAAGTCATGTTCATATCTAACTACTAAGCTTTGGAATGGTTTACCTACTAGAGTTAGGGAGTGTCTGGACTTTCGTTTATGGCAAGGCTTTCACTTAACTTTGCGGTGATTGTTACAGATCTTGGGTGGCTGGGCTGGACACATAGGTGTGCTATTCTATAGTATACCTATGAATTTTTTTTTTAATTCTTCGAATTTTAATGCACCTTCGCTTACTAATTAGATGTTACACATAAATTAGATACATATGAATTAGATAATATATAGCTTATCAATATCTTTATCTTTTGTCATTACTTCTTATTAGTTTACTATTTGTAATTAGTTTCACGTTCACGTTTAAGCGAGCTTTCAGCTCCTAGGTGACACGTGGATAAATAAAGTATTATTATTATTATTATTATTATTATTATTATTATTAGGAGATTTGACAACATATTGCACGTGACGCTTCCTGTTCATATATTCAAAAGAAAATTTACATTTTGCCTTGAATGTTAACATCTGTATGACATGGATGTCAAGAATCATTAATGCCTTTGTCTTCTAATCGAATAGTCTGAGGAAAGAACAATTAAGACAGCGATCGCCACAATAGCGAAACAAAAACAAAGGTCTGTCGCATTCATGCAAACGAGGATTTGGAAGCCGTTTGTTGGCGTTTTACCGTTGAACCTCGATCATCCGGACCTCGATTATCAATATTTCTTGAGGTCCCATTGTTTTCATGAATATTAAATAGCGCTGTGCACTATTACTAAAAATAGATTTTGACAGATGAGACCCCCCGCCTTACTCAGGCAAACATTGAGATGCGATAGAAGGATTGTTTGACCGAGGAGGGCCGTAGCGAAACAAAAAAGAAAAATAATAGGTTAAATCGCAGAGTTAGTATTTAGGAAGGAAGGTTCATGGTTACTACCAAGCACTGCTGTTAGGGTGAATGCAAAAACGACTCCAGATATCCTCAAAAATAACCAAAATTTCTCCGAGAGAGGCTGCATACAGGCTCTTCTTTTGAACACACGAATGGAGATTGCGCGCAAAATCGAGACCGCGCCAAATTCAAAAGCAAAATCGAACCATAAAACGGCTCTGAATTGTCCAAATGAAGAACCTGTATGCAGGCTAGAAGCATCGGGAATGAAATTCTTCATACCGTTTCCGAAACCGATGTTCGCAAGAAATAGCAAAGTGCAAACGTTGGCTAGTGACTTGTCCGCGTGAGAGCTTAACGGAGAAAAACATTGAATACTACATAGGAATACCTATATTTGTTCTCTCAAATTAAAATCAGCAGTCAAATGGTTCTGAGAAAAGGGTCCATCGGCCGAATTTTCCTGATCGACGGCAGGCGAATCATGCTCCACCACAAGCAAGTCGAGCGCGTGCTCCTAAGAGAAAGAGCGGAGCCGATGACAAAGAAGAAGCTAGTCGACGGAAACTGTACTCAGAAATAATTCAACCGATGACTGTTTACCAACTGACGATTGCGAGCCATTACATTTTACATCGAAGGTCGATGCCTTTAATACAATTTGGCATCTTGTAAAATCTATCATTCATATATTATGAAAGGTGTTCGTCATCGTGGTTCCAAATGATAGCTGAGTTAATCTTTTGTCTCACGACTGAGTCACAAAGATGTGGATCGCGACGTTTCGACCGCTATACTGCTGGTCTTCATCAGGCGATGGTGTCCACTGGCTGCGTATAAGAAGCACCGTGGCTGGTGGTGATTGGTTCGTTTCGATCTTCGCTTAGGCTTTTGTTGATTGGAGTATTTCGATCCTTGTCGTTCAGATTAGAAATTTTTCCCTCAGCGGTCCGCTTTGGTACTGATCGGCTGTTGTGTTAATTGATCGTGGGCATCCACGCTTCAGGAATTTCAATTCCACTGTCCCTTTTAATGTTGTTAGGGTGAAGTCTTATGTGAATAGCCTCTTTAACTCTACGTCGGGTGTACCAATGTGGGTCTCGGTCAATAAATGTCCGGTCGCGTTGCTATGTTATGAAACGGCGGAGGATTGGGTTCGAGCAAGCCGTATATCTCTATCGTGTTCCTTAATCCGTTCATGCATAGATCTTCCCGTCTCTCCAATATAAACCTTACCACATTCGCAGGGATTCTTGTAGACTACTCCGTCTTGTTTTACTGGATCGACAATGTCCTTAGGTCGCACTAGGTGTAATCTAAGAGTTGTGTCAGATCTGAAACCATTCCGTATGCCTTGTTGTTGTAGGCAACGGCGAAGAGCCTCCGATGTGCCTTTGACGTATGGCACAACCACAGTAGATTTAATTTCGGGTCCAAGTTCTTTAGTGGTTGTTCGTCCCTTGGTTTTCGTAATATTTTTTTACAAACGAAAACGGATAACCGTTGGAAACAAGGACCGATGAGAGGTGTTTCTTTTCATGATAGAGAACTGATGGTTTTGTTATGAGGTGTTTAGATCGATCGTACGGGCACTTGACAATACCGCGTTTTACATTCTGTGGGTGGTGTGAATCATACGCTAAGTACTGGTCAGTGTGTTTAGGCTTTCTGTAAAGACTGGCAGAGAGGTATCCATTCGAATCCTTGATGATCAACGTATCAAGGAAGGGAATTGAGTTGTCATTCTCAGTTTCCATTGTGAAACGGATCGTCGACTGTTGACTATTGAGGTGTTGTAAGAACGAGTCAACTTTGTCACGATTTAAGATGGTAAAGGTGGCATCCACATAGCATTTCCAGATCTTAGGTGTACAGGGCGTCGATGTCAAAGCTCGCTCCTCAAAACCCTCCATGTAGAGGTTAGCTATCACTGCGGATACCGGGCTACCCATGGCTGCTCCTTCTTGCTGTTCGTAAATCAGTCCATCATAGTGGAAGTATGTGGATCTAAGAACGAAACTCAAGAGGTCTGCAATCTGCGTAGGTGTTAGAGTTAGAGTCGTGCGGTTGGCAAGGCACGAGCCAGATTCTAGTTTTCGCAGTGCAGTCTGTACTGCTCCTTCGATTGGAATGTTCGTGAACAGAGACACTACGTCGAAAGACAATTTCTAATCTGAACGAAAAGGATCGAAATCCTCCAATCAACATAATAATAATAATAATAATAATAAACTTTATTTATCCACGGGATCCTTATCACTAAAAAGTGGTCTTCTAAAGAGCCGTGCGCATTAAACCTAGTACATAAAAGCTAAGACTAAATTACAGAAATTGTTAAAAAATCCTAAAATAAGTGCTAAACTAAGTTAAGAAATTACTAATGTACAATAGCGGAATAAAAACTATCTAAAGTAGTGGCCTGCTTAGCCTCCGCTGACAGACTGTTCCATGTTACTGCGCCCCTATAACGAAAACTCTTCTTGAGGGCCTCAGTGTTCGGACGCGGAATAAACAGGTTATGTTGCGCACCTCGAAGATTATGTCTGTGGATGGTATTAACGCTGGCGAATTTATCAGACAGGTATTCGGGTACAAGGTTACTTACAGTTTTGAACATTAAAGATTTCAGTTGTTTTTCACGTCTGTCAGCGAGGCTATTCCATTTAAGGGCATGAAGAATCTGGGCAGATCTGGTATCCCAACTAGACCCTATTATTATGCGTGCAGCCCTGTTTTGTAGTTTCTCTAGTTTTTGGCTGAGGTCATTACCGATGCAGCCCCAGACAGCGCTGCAATAATCGAGATGCGGAAGAATCAATGACTTGTAAATTGTGACTAGGGTACTCTGGGGACATATCGGTCTTAGTCTCCTCAGGGCAGCAAGTACTTTAGCAACCTTACCGACGACTTCGGAGATGTGAGCTTCCCACGAGAGTGTTTCATCAACCTGAACGCCTAGGCATTTGTAATTATTGACTCGTTCAATTGAATGCCCATCAAGGCATATGTGAGGTTCACTAGGGAGCAAGGAGATTTTGTGCCTTGTACCTGTAAACAGACACTTAGTTTTGAGGACATTAAGACTTAGACGGTTAGAATCCAGCCATTGTTTCAGATTACCTAAATCGTGAGTCAGGGATGAAAACAGCTCATCAGGGTCTTTGGAGGCAAACGTAAGATTAGTGTCATCGGCGTACATCCTCACATCTGATAGAAGGTTACAGTTTGGGAGATCGTTAATGTACAATAGGAATAGTAGGGGGCTGAGGATTGAGCCTTGAGGCACCCCACAACTTATGAAGCTAGTTTCAGAATTTACGTTGTTTATAACTGTAACCTGAGTTCTATCAGAGAGGTAGTCTCGGAAAAGATTAAGACTTGCACCTTTAAACCCATACAGCTCGAATTTTGACAGAAGGATCTCATGGTCAGTAGTATCAAATGCCTTTTTTAAATCAATAAACAGAATGGCATTTGTCAAACCATCGTCAATGTTAAGATACCAATTGTCTGTGATATCAATAAGAGCTGTAAGAGTAGAGTGCATAGGTCTAAAGCCAGACTGATATTTCGAAAGTAACTTATTGTCATTTAAATATGTATATACCTGATTAAAAATGGCTTTTTCAAAGAGTTTAGCTATTACAGAAAGTACAGAAATAGGCCTGTAATTGGCTGGGTCAACCTTCGAGTAAGCTTTGTAAATTGGAGTTACTCTAGCACTCTTCCAGTCTTTGGGAATGATTCCAGTGGAAATAACTAAATTAAAAATGTGTGTCAGGGAAGACGCAATGAATGAAAATGATAACTTTAAGAGGCAAGTTGGAATACCATCGAGGCCATCAGCCTTGCCTACAGGGATATCGTTCACAAGTTTGCGCAGTCCGTCAGTAGTAAGTAATTCAAGCTCGAAGGTGCTTTCACAAGATTCTACAAAATCACGAAAACTGACTCGAGGGGATTTATGTTTGCCGCTAAATTGGGGCCAATATCGGTAAAATGCCTGTTAAAAGCGTTGTTTAGCTCATGGGGGTCCATTATCATCGTGTCACCAATAATCAGTTTTGACGCCGGGGCAGAGTTTTTCTTTCGCGATAATATTGTATTAATTCCATTCCAAGTCTCTTTTTCTTTTCCAACGTTATCCTTGAAGTAAGAATGATAGTAATTCTTCTTGCAGGCCTTAATAGAATGGTTTACTCGATTCTTAAGTCGTCTGTACTCCGCCCATTTTAACTGATCATTGGTGACGGTTGCAATTCGCTTTATTCTGTCTCTTTCCCACATCAATCGCTTGATTTCAGGGGTGAGCCAGGGAGCCTTAGAGTTTCTAACTCTCCTTTTCTTAACAGGTGCATGAAGGTTGGCTACTGCTAAAAATGATTGTTTCCACACCTCCCACGCTCTAGTAGGATTATCTATTTGCTCTATTATGTCCCAAGGTACCAGCGCCATGTCATTCATAAAGTCAGCCTAAGCGAGGATCGAAACACGCCAATCACCACCGGCCACGGTGCTTCTTATACGCACACGCAGCCAGTGGACAGCTTCGCCTGATGAAGACCAGCAGTATAGCGGTCGAAACGTCGGGATCCACATCTTTGTGACTCAATCGTGAGACAAAAGATTAACTCAGCTATCATGTATCATTCATGTTTGTCAGGCCAGCAATAGTATACTTTAATATTTAATACTAATAAACTCGATAATCTATAACTCGTGCATAGTTTAATAAAGAGAGAAGAAATGTTGTTAGGTGGGAAAGAACGCCAGCCGGTCGATTGAATAAACGGAAGCGAAGCCAAGTTGCTGTTTTCTTGCAGCTCTGAACTTTCTTTGAGAACCTTTGCGGTAAGCAATTTACATTATCAATGCAATCGCTCACACGTTCCACAAGCTAGTCGCGTTTTCCCCTTAACAAGCCCCTGTACTTAAAGCACCGTTCCGTCTCAGCTGGTCGACAGTGTATTCCTCAGGTTCTCTTTCAAATTTAGACCCAGGGACGCCGTCATCTTCGGTGGAACCGTAAAAATTGAAACGAATTGCTCGCCATTCACGCATTTGTCCCTACAACTCTTACAGAATTGGAGCTTGGTTTGTCTGAGACACGGAGGGGGTCAAAAATTTGTTGACGTGATTAGTGCAAACCGCTATTGATAAGGCATGATGAAGATTCCTAAAACTCTATTCTTTTGATATGTTTTAAATTTAGGCAGTGAAAAGTGCGTTTAAAACGGCTTCGTTTTCCTTTCAAACATCGAATTTCTAAGAGCTGGCGCGCACGCGTTATAAGCAAAGTGCTTTCTATTGTGTTCTGATTGGCTGAGAATTGTTTTGCTGAAAAAGTGAAATTTTGGTTTCCTAATAAATTAATTTTTACCTCATTGATATTCATATTTTCGATTATCCAAAGTATTGATTATAAGGGCTATTCACTCCAGCGAATAAGTTTATTAGCAAAGTGATGGCATTTGCGAATTTTATTTCTTTAACCATTGTTTAATTCGGCTTCATCTCATGTCTGTCATACTGCCCGGAATTCTAACGCTGTGAAGTGTATACAAGAAGGCTCGGTTCCTGTAGGCGACTCAAATTCGTTCTTTGTCCTTATGTGCTCTTTTCAAAACTACAGAAACATTTCTAATACAATAATTTACTTCAAGTGGGAAAAAAGACTTAGAAAATTGAAAGATAAATTCAGCTGTTAGGCTACCACCAATGGCTAAGAAACGAATCTAAAAAAACAAAAACTCTTCCGAAGTTTTAGCGAAACGGATCCTTCTCTCGTTGCATGCATCACATCTTATCCATCTCTTGAACGAACGCAACCTTTGCTGAAACTACTGAAATACATGACGGGTGTTTCACATGATTATATACGAAGAATAACCACTACATCTTGGTATTTTAAGGACAGTCAACCCAACTGGCGCGGAGTAGGAAGCACGCAAGAGTCCGGTCTGATTCATGTCGATAAATAAAAGCACTGTTTTGTGTGTCCCAGGCAAAGCGAATATTCAAACACATAGCACTGAAGTTGCTAAAATAGAAAAGATGCCATGTTATTATTTGGGTCCAAACTAAATGGCATCCAGTTAGCTTCACTTTCGCAAACAATGCAGCTAGAAAAGATGTGTTGTCTTTGCTCATTATTAGGTGTTTCCTCAGTTAGCACGTCCTCTGGGTCCATCAAACTACTTTTCTCATTTATTAAACATTACATTAAAGATAGTTATTTAAGATATCTCTTAAATCACCTGCTTATTTATTTTCGTTTGTGCCGCTTTCACAACAAACACTCAAAAATGAAAACAGGGATTTGAATATTTGACAATATTATGAGGTTTTCTAAACACTAAACAGAGTGCTTTCAAAATACAGGGAGCAGAGAAAGAAGAAACTTTTGCGTTAATGAAATGGAGGGTAATTATGTACGTCAGTAGAAACTAATTTGCCATAATGGAACGTCTTGCCGACATAACTTGCGACACTGTCTTGTCTTAATTGACCTCTCTCGGAGTGACAATGTTTATTTTCTTTTCACCCTTAAATATATCATACGCACCAGAATTAATCTGTAGGTAATGGGGCGTCAAATATAATACCACAAAAGTCGTTTCTTCAATACAAATTGTGAATTCAAGTCACGCTTAGGCAAGACGAACTTTGCACTTTGAATTTTCCCCTCGTTCATTCACAATAAATTAAATCCAGAAAATGTAAAACACACTGTGTAAGTTCCTCATGGATGTTGAGCTGATCGGAGGTTATAGTAGATTGAGTGAATATCCAACTTTGAACAAGACTAAATGTTTTGCAGTTGAGTTCTTTTTCTTTTTTTTTTTTTCTTAATAAAGAAATGTAAGTACAACTGACCAGAAATTGAAATGGAGAGACTGACGAAGGAACAACATTAGGCATGTCATTCCGATCAATAATTGGAATTAAACTTAGGCCGAGTGAAGAAATTCGACAGTGCTTCCGTAAACGCGATGTTGCATCTCTTTTATCACGCTGATATTCAGTGGTATTTCCGTCTATTTGCTCATTAAAATAGAGTGAACTGTAAAATACTGAATCAAGGAGATTAGTTTCTAAAGAAACTGTGATGCTGCGTCGGTGGGGAAGTGAAACGCGAAAGTTTGGTTTATCAACGGAGTTGATAATGTACATTAACCACCGTACAGGGATTCGATTAGCTGACGTTTCGAGCGTTAGCCCTTCGTCGGAGCGATCGATTCATCGCTTCGCTCCGACGAAGGGCTAACGCTTGAAACGTCAGCTAATCGAATCTCTGTACGGTGGTCAATTTACAATATCAACTCCGTTGTTAAACCAAATTTTCGTGTACAATACTGAAGTCTATTTTACTTAATATATTTTGAAAAAGCTGATTTTATTGATACCAGTGTCGAAGCGCCCTTAACTAAAGTATGACTGGCTTTAAATTTAACAGTTCCTTGACAACTTTCAAGAACTTTAAATTAACAAGTTCAACTAAATTTCAATGTAAAATTTTTATGTTACAAAATCTTGGTTATATTATTTTCACTTACAAGAAATTTGAGGCAAAAATACCCTGCCTGGTCTGAATTATAATTCGTTGAATAACTGCAAATTTCAATTTAACTTGTTTGGTTTTGTTTTTGACGTGAACTTGGATAAGCTGTGTTCGCGTTAATCAGCTGAAACTTACCGAAGCGATAAACTTATTTGTCAGTTGCAACTGAAAACTGTCATCGTTGCTCAGTTAAATAATGCTGTTCAAATGTTACCAGATGCGTGTGTTTTCATGTTGTGAAAGGAAAACACCTCCACTTGAAAAACTAGTGAGGTTTGAAGGCTGTGAAATTTAAGCGATCGGGAATCCCCGGTATCACCGTCGATCGTAGTTAAAATTGTCAAAGAGACCTGTTAGGTCTCCGTTGAGACTCCTTTGTTGTTTCTCATTCGAAACAGCTGCTAGATTCACCTTTGAGTTGGGCATGACCTCGAGCTCACGACTGACTTAGAAGCATGGACTTCATCTGCCAGAAGCGGTTTCTAAATTTCCACTTCCTACTGTTATTTGGCATCGTCACTGATGGTAAGTGATGATGTAATTTTGTATCATTTCTCTGCTTTACTTTGTTATCCTGATGAGATATATATTTTAAAAATGTACCTCATCATGATCATATCGTGTTACCAGTTTCGCTGCCGTTCGTCCCTGTCTGAAACCCGTCGAGCTTATTTAACCCGGAGGAAGCGACTATCTTCTTTGTTTGAGTCTGGAATTAATGTATCTGACCTGTGGCAAGACAAGCGACCATATTTAATGATTACCGCCAGATTAGCAAGCTAATTTTTATCTTTATTGTGGATTATTCCCCTAAGCTTGCGATATATGATTCATTTCATATATCATTCATAAGCTTGCTTTTGTTGTCCTAAAGCTGTGATATTTTAATAGCAGCTGGAGTGCCCATGGACACTTTTTATTATTATTATTATTATTATTATTATTATTATTATTATTATTATTATTATTATTATTTGGGAAAATGTTCAAATTTCAAAATACAACTACGTTTTTCTACTCGTAATCTGCAATCATCCAACGAAAAACACATTATGGCGAAGTATTTGCTACTGACCTGAATGCTGGCTACAACTGCCAGAGTTATAATTACCCGGCAAGGGAGTCGAACACCAGAACGAAACTTGAGCACTACCATTCGTTGTAGGCTATACAGCATCATTTGACTGAAACGGGAAATAAACTGTTTGCAGTATTAAAATCGAACTGGGTACACCTTGTACCTTTGTTTAGTGGAAAGGGTTGATTTCAACATTTGTTTTCTGTTTTACTACTCGGGATATCTAAAAGGCGGTAGTAGTTATAAATACACAATAGAAGAGCACGTGTCGTCATTTACGTATTCACTGAGGAAGGATCGACTACGAACAAAAACAGGGGTTTTGGTTACGCCAGCGTTAACATCGTTTTACTGTCAGTCAAATTCTGTCGGCTCTAGATCTCTTACCGGTACGCTGAACTCTTTGGGGGCATGAGTCACGTGTCAGTTGCCGCCACAAACAAGTGGTACCGACCCTTTGCTTTTAGATCCCAAATTTACATAACTTTGGGTAATTCCACTACCTGACCCAAAACGTTATTTGCTTACGAAGATGAGAAAAACCCAAAGCATAACGGAATGCATTTCAGTTCCTTGCCTTGCAATGCAGCCTAATCAATAGACTTGCCACATGTAGCCGTCCGGCTATCTAAAGAACAAGTTTCTTAGACTCAAGTCTTGAATATACAAAGAGTACACTATGAAAGCGTTATTTATTTATTTATTTATTTATTTATTTATTTATATGTTTATTGATTTATTATTGGGTTGAAAAATTCCCGGTGATCACCCAGAATCTAGCAAAAATACTCAAGCACTATCCGTGTAGATTTTGAGATTCATTCCTTTACTTTACGCAATTTTTACGCTGGCCAAAATAAGGAGAAAGGCTACTCATTACTTTTTTCCAAACCTTTACGTTTTCATTGGTTTCTGCAACGTGAATCTCCAAGAGGCCAGTCAAACAACAACAACAACAACTTTATTTATCATTTACTAAATAGTTATTACAATATGTTCACTCGAGTGTAGCAGCCTAGCTGAGACCACCATTTATAAAAATAAATAAACACATTCGGACTCAAAAAATATTTTCTGGGAACACTCTTTGGACGTGTTGACAAAGGAACACCCGCTCTCGTGGTGTGGTGAGCATCTTATTCATTTCTTGGAAGAACTTAAACTTAGACCATCTTTCTTTAAGGCTATCGACAGCGCTGAAACATGACTACCTAGCAAAGGACAACACTCAGTAGCTTGGTACTGATCTGAGTCATATCGATAGGCGAAATACTTAATTTTGTGCCCCGAGCAAAATAAATATTCAAACCCATAGCACTGTAAGTTGCTCTGAAAGAATTGAGCATGTGTATGCCATTATTAAGGTTCAAATACCATTCAGTCCGTTTCCTATTCGCAAACAACGCAGATATTGGGTTGTTCTGCCTTTACAAGTTTGTTAAGTCCGACAAACCGCTTTTTTTTCCAGACTTCAACAATGCGTATTTATTTCCATGCACAAGAACTCTTTATGTTTCAGTGAGCCAGAGGAAGGAAGTTATAGTACTTAAAGATACATCCACTGCTAAAACACCTGCTAATTTATTTTAGTTTAAGCTGCTCTTGCATCAAATGCTAAAAAATGAAAATAGGTCCTATAGCCACATAATATCTTACTTTCAAATGAGGATTCTAAAACAAGTTTGGTTTCAAAATGCAGGCAGAAGAAGACGATTTACATGCGTTAATAACTTAATGCCTTAAGAAATGGAAAAAAGGTAATGATCTACGTCAGTGGGAACTAACTTAACATAACGAAAAGTCTTGCCAACATAACTGACACACTGTAGTCGCGTCTTAATTTCCCTTTTCGGATAACAATGTTTATTATATCACCCCTGACACACCAGAATTAATTTGTAGGTGGCGAGGCGTCACATTTAATACTTGAAAAAAATAATTTCTTAACTAACATTGTTAATTCAAGCACGCTCAACCAAGAACAACTTTCCACTGTTTAGAGTTGATTTTAATTTTTAACCCAGTGCTCCAAAGTAGTCTGTAATTTAAACAATTCAGATTTCAATTTTTTTTTGAGAAAGACTGCGTGCCGTTCCCATCAATATTTCAGGAATCAAATTCAAACGAGGAAGAAATGCGACGGTTTATGAATTTCGACAGAAGATGTTCTAGCAAAACAACAAAACTTCTAATTAATGCTCTCCAATGTTTAATGAATATACAATATTGCTAGTAAAATTTAACGTTCCTGTAAACCTTCACGGGTGTCTTTCGGGAAAATCGCTCTTCTGCGCGTTGTTTTCACAGAAACCCCAAGAAACTACATACCACTGGATAGCTAATAAACCATAAAGTCTGAAAATAGCTTTTAACGTTAACAGATTTGTTTTGTTAGGCGAGCGCAAGCGTTCAAACGGAAACTTGACCGTGTTTTCTCAAAGGAATTAATATTCCTTGCGATACAACAAACTGGTCTATATCATCCAGGAGAGAATAGGCTAAAAAAAATCAGTGTGAGGCGTTTTCGATATTTTCATTGGTTCCTGAGAACATCAATTGTAAAGTTGACCAATAGAATTTTTCACCATGCGTGTCCCGCGCTTAAACGCCACGGACAAAATATTTTGGATTTTGTAAAATGTTTCTCACACTTTGGTGAGTCAATGTGTGACGGATACGTTCCTCAAATTTCGTCCAAATCCGATAAATTTAGGTTGAGATTAATTCATTTGAATGAAGAGAATACACGCAAAAATTAACCGCGAGTTTTTGGCCTCCAAAGATTTTCACACTTCTCACGCCTCATTGAAGTTCCTGTCAACGCGGTCATACCGCCGACCAATAGAGATCAACAGAGGAACCTCCCTGAAGAGGAAACGTGACAAAATGTTGATGTAAACGAACTATGCAGATTCACGGTAATTCGAGATCCAGGATGTGTGATGCGGTTCTGCGACTACATCTTCATCCTGGATCTCGAATTACCGTGAATCTGCATAGTGTGTTTACATCAACATTCGAAATTTCTAAAGAGGCGAGACTTTTAAACTGTGTTACGAGAGAAAAAGGTTAGTCATCTTCATGAAACGAGCAAAAACAGAAAAGTCACCGTGGGCGAAGAAGAGTACGGCCCGGGTTAAAGAAAGCGCAGAAGAATAAACAGACGTTCGATGAGGAAAAAAAAAGCTCCTGCCCTCTGCTTGCTTGTGCCTTCTGCTCCTGACAAGCCGGTACGGTGGTCAATTTTCATTATCAACTCTGTTGATAGACCAAATTTTCGTGTAAAATAAGGAACTCTATTTTACTTAATATATTGAGAAAGCTGATTTTATTGATACCAGTACCGAAGTGTCTTTAACTAAAGTATGACTGGCTCTAAATTTAACAGTTCTTTGACAATTATCAAGAACTTTAAATTAACAAGTTCAACTAAATTTTAATGTAAAATTTCTTTCTTTTACAGAATCTTGCTTACATTGTTTTCACATACAAGGAAATTGAGGCAAAAATACCCAGCCTGGTCTAAATTTTAATTCCTTGAATAGCTGCAAATTTCAATTTGACTTGTATGGTTTTGTGTTTGACGTGAACTTGGATAAGCTGTGTTCGCGTGTTCGCGTTAATCAGCTGAAACTGATTAACTGAAACCGAAGCGATAAACTTATTTGTCAGTTGCAACTGAAAACTGTCATCGTTGCTCAGTTAAATAATGCTGTTCAAATGTTACCAGATGCGTGTGTTTTCATGCTGTGAAAGGAAAACACCTCCACTTGAAAAACTAGTGAGATTTGAAGGCTGTGAAATTTTAGCGATCGGGAAACCCTGGTATCACCGTCGGTCGTAGTTAAAATTGTCAAAGAGACCTGTAAGGTTTCCGTTAAGACTCCTTTATCTTTTCTCGTTCGAAACAGCAACTAGATTCCCATTTGAGTTGGGCATGACTTCGAGCTCACGACTGACTTAGAAGCATGGACTTTATCTGCCAGAAGCGGTTTCCAAATGTCCACTTCCTACTGTTATTTGGCATGGTCACTGTTGGTGAGTGATGATGTAATTTTGTATCATTTCTCTGCCTTACTTGGTTATCCTGATGAGATATTTTAAAAATGTATTCTTGGTTGGATCTGGTGAATTACCTCATCATGATCATATCGTGTTACCGGTTTCGCTGTCGTTCGTCACTGTCTTAAGCCCGTCGAGCTTATTTAACCCAGAGGAAGCGACTATCTACGGACAAATGTTTCTTCGTTTGTCTTTGTTTGAGTCTGGAATTAATGTATCTGACCTGTGGCCAGCCAAGCGACAATATTTAAGGATTACCGCCAGATTAGCAAGTTAATAGATTTCTAATTTTCATTTTTATTGTGGACTCTCCCCCAAGCTTGCTTTTGTTGTCCTAAAGCTCAGATATTTTAATAGCAGGTAGAGTGCCCATTTGCCGTTTTGGGTTTGTTGTTAAAATGTAAAAAAAACTGACCTAAATTTTGAAGTAAACGGTTTTTCATCTTTTATATTTATTATTATTTTGGAAAATTTTTCAAATTTCTAAGTACAACTACGTTTATTTATTTGCCATCTGCAATCATCCGACGAAAAACACATTGTGGCGAAGTATTTGCTACTGACCTCAATGCTGGCTGCCACTGCCAGAGTTACAATTATCCGGCAACAGTTGTCCCATAGGGATTCGACCACCAGAAAAAAAACTTAATCAGTACCAGCCGTTGTAGGCTATACAGCATCATTTGACTGAAAGGGCAAACAAACTGTTTGCAGTATAATTTAAAAGCGAACTGTGTACACCCTGTAGCTTTGTTTTGTTGAAAATGTTGTTTTCGACATTTGCTTTCTGTTTTACTACTCGGGATACCTGAAAGGTGATACTAGTTATAAATACAGAATAGAAAAGCACGCGCCTTCATTTACGTATTCACTGAGGAAGGATCGACTACTAATATAAAACGGGGTTTTGGTTACGCCAGTGTTAACAACGTTTTACTGTTAGTAAAATTCTGTCAACTCTGTCACCGGTACGCTGAATAGTCCTCTTTTTCAAATTCTTTGGGGACAGGAGTCACGTCCCAGTTCCCGCCGCAAAAAAAAAATGGTACCCACTCTTTTGATTTTTAGATCCCAAATTTACATAACCTTGTGTAATTCCACTACCGGACCGAAAACGTTGTGTGCTTAAGAAGATGAGAAAAACCCAAAGCATAACGGAATGCATTTCAGTTCCTTGCCTTGCAATGCAGCCTAATTAAAAAACTTGCTACATGTAGCCGTCGGGCTAACTCAATAACAAGTTTCTTAGACTCAAGTCTTGAATATACAAAGAGTACACTATGAAAGCGTTATTTCTTTATTTTATTTATTTATTTTTATGTTTATATATTTATTATTGGGTTGAAAAATTCCCAGTGATCACTCAGAATCTATGACAATACTGAAGCACTTCACGAATATATTTTCAGATTCATTCCTTTACTTCACGCAATTTTTACGCTGGCCAAAATAGGGAGAAAGGCTACCCATTACTTTTTCCAAACCTTTACGTTCTCATTGGTTTCTGCAACGTGAATCTCCAAGGGGTCAGTCAAACAACAACAACAACTTTATCATTTACTAAATGGTTATTACAATATGTTCACCCGAGTGTAGCAGCCTAGCTGAGACCGCCAGAGACAGCCTGAGACGTGGTCCGGAGCAAGAAAGTTTAAGATAACGCTCGCCAAAATAGTGAATTTTGAAAAACATAGGGCTGTCGCATTTACGTGCCAAAGAAGCAAACGCGGCAGTTTGCAAAAGCGTTGCCATTCTTTACAGTAATGCTTGTAAAGTTGTGGAAGGGATTATTAAAGTTTCTGCAAAAAAAAATTAAACGATTTTGTTATCTTTCCGTTATCTTGCATCGTTTTTTGAGAAACAGCTTGTTGACGTTTTACTTATTATTTTGATTCCAGTCAGGTATAAGGAAAAATATATCACAGCGTACATAACTTTAAAATGGAACTACCATACAGTAGAGATAACACTGCTGACCATTTGGCGATTACATTTCATTAACCACGCTTTCATCTTTATTTTATGCCTGTCCAGACCGCCGGAATCCTACACCATTACCGGGATTAACACTATTCATGAAGTGTAACACATTTCAAAGTAGCAATCGGCCTGGTTTTCCCCAAATCCCTTTTGGCTTGGTGGTAACAATGAATATCAGAAGTTTATGGGTTCAGTTCCCGTCGACGACTCATATACGTTCATTGTCCTGGTTTGCTTTAGCCGTTAAAATTCCTAAAATCATTTCGGCGACGATGAATTATTTCACTTCCACAATGTTAGTTAAGATATATGCCATTTTGAATAGGTTTGAAAGGGTTAATATTTAAGAATTGAAAATTGATTAATAAATAAACACTTCGGACTAAAAATTATTTTCTGGAAACACTCTTTGGACATGTTGACAAAGGGACACCCGCTCTCGTGATGTGCTGAGCATCTTACATATTTCTTGGAAGAACTTAAACTTTGACCATCTTTCTTTTAGGCTTTTGACAGCGCTGAAACATGATTACCTAGCAAAGGACAACACTCATTAGCTTGGTACTGATCTGAGTCATATCCATAGGCAAAGTACTTAATTTTGTGCCCCGAGCAAAATAAATATTCAAACTCATAGCACTGTAAGTTGCTCTGGAAGAATGGAGCATGCGTATGCCATTATTAAATACCATTCAGTCCGTTTCCTATTCGCAAACAACGCAAATATTGGATTCTTCTGCCTTTACAAGTTTTCTTAATGTAATAAACATTTTTGTTTTCCAGACTGACAACGATGTGTGTTTATTTCCATGCACAAGAACTCTTTATGCTTCAGTGAGCCAGAGGAAGGAAGTTATAGCACTTAAAGATATATCCTCTGCTAAAATACCTGCTAATTTATCTTTCGTTTGAGCTGCTTTTGCAGTAAATGCTCAAAAATGAAAATGGGCACATAATATCTAACTTTCTAATGATGATTCTAAAACAAGTTTGGTTTCAAAATGCAGGCCGAAGAAGAAGATTTAGATGCATTAATGACTTAATGGCTTGAGTGGGAACTAATTTAACATAACGAAAAGTCTTGCCAAGATAACTGACACACTGTAGTCGCGTCATAATTTCGCTTTTTGGATGACAATGTTTTTTATACCACCCCTGACGCACCAGAATTAATTAGGTTGCGAGGCGTCAAATTTATTACTTGAAAAATAATTTCATAACTAACTTTGTGAATTCAAGTCACGTTCATGCAAGAACAGCTTTCCACTTTTTAGAATTTATTTTAATTTTTAACCCAGTCCTCCAAAGTATTCTGTAAATGAAACAATTCAGAAAATGTAAATCAGTGCGCAAGCTCCTCGTTGGTGTTGAGCTGATCTGAATTTATGTCAGGCTCGAGTGAGTAGTCTACTTTAAAGGCCAAATGTTGATGCAAACGAGTTTATTTATTTATTTATTTTTTTATTTTTGTTTTTGTTTTTTCTTCTTTTTTTTTTAGAAAGACTGCATGCCATTCCCATCAAAGTATTCTGTAAATGAAACAATTCAGAAAATGTAAAACAGTGCGCAAGCTCCTCGTTGGTGTTGAGCTGATCTCAATTTATGTCAGGCTCGAGTGAGTAGTCTACGTTGAAGGCCAAATGTTGATGCAAACGAGTTTTTTTGTTTTGTTTTTGTTTTTTCTTCTTTTTTTTTAGAAAGACTGCATGTCATTCCCATCAATATTTCAGGAATCAAATTCAAACGAGGAAGAAATGCGA
The DNA here is from genome assembly GCA_016490735.1 of Pachyseris speciosa. Classification (NCBI taxonomy): domain Eukaryota; kingdom Metazoa; phylum Cnidaria; class Anthozoa; order Scleractinia; family Pachyseridae; genus Pachyseris; species Pachyseris speciosa. The sequence goes on along the minus strand of JAEMWC010000624.1, from coordinate 284,030 downwards.
CGGTTTATGAATTGTCGACAGAAGACGTTCTAACAAAACAACAAAGGTTCTAGTTAATACTGTCCAATGTTTAATGAGTATACAATATTGATAGTAAAATTTAACGTTCCTGTAAACCTTCAGGGGTGTCTTTCGGGAAAATCACTCTTCTGCGCGTTGTTTTCAAAGAAACTCCAAGAAACTATATACCACTGGAAAGCTAATAAACCATAAAATCTGAAAATAGCTTTTAACCTTAACAATTTTGTTAGGCGAGCGCAAGCGTTCAAACGGAAAACTGACCGCGTTTTCTCAAAGGATTTAATAGTCCTTGCCTTACAGCAAACTGCTCTATATCAGTCAGGAGAGAATAGACTAACAAATCAGTGTGAGGCTTTTTCGATATTTTCGTTGGTTCCTGAGAACATCAATTGTTTAGTTGGCCAATGGAATTTTTCACCAGGCGTGTCCCGCGCTTGGACGCCAGGGACAAAATATTTTTAAGTTTGTAAAATGTCTCACTCACTTTGGCGAATCAATGTGTGACGAATACGTTGGTCAGATTTCGTCCAAATCCGATAAATTTAGGTTGAGATTAATTCATTCGATTGAATTGAATACACGCAAAAATTAACCGCGAGTTTTTGGCCTCCAAAGATTTTCACACTTCTCACGCCTCATTGAAGTTCCTGACAACGCGATCATACCCCTGACCAGTAAAACACAACCGAGGAGCCCCCCTGAAGATAGCCTCCATCGCAGACGTCTTTCGGCTCGTCACGCGTTCCTTGCGCACGAACGTCTGCTGAACTGAACTGTCACTTCCGTTCTCCGGCTGTTAGCCTTTGTTTTGAAGAAACCGGTAACGAGGTGCGTAAGAATGGAAATCGACACCAGTTCACGTGCATCGTCTGTGAAAATAATCCCTGGGCGAAGTCCTACTTTCCACAATTTGGAACACCAACTTTGATTGGCTAACCGCCGCAAACGGAAGTGGTAGTTCAGTTCAGCATACGTTCGTGGGGAACAAACGCGGGACGAGCCCAAAGACGTCTGCGAAGGATGCCCCTGAAGAGGAAATTAAACGTGACCAAATGTTGATGTAATCAAACTATGCAGATTCACGGTAATTCGAGATCCAGGATGCGTGCTGCGGTTCTGCGACTATATCTTCATCCTGGATCTCGAATTACCGTGAATCTACATAGTTTGTTTACATCAACATTCGCAATTTCTAAAGAGGCGAGACTTTTAAACTGTGTTACGAGAAAAAAAAAAGATTAGTCATCTTCATGAAACGAGTAAACAGCGAAAAGTCACCGTGGGCGAAGAAGAGTACGGCCCGGGCCAAAGAAAGCGCAGAAGAATAAACAGACGTTCGATGAGGAGAAAAAGCTTGTGCCTTCTGCACATAACAGTATCAAGAGCGAGTAACGATATCATGAACGTTAAAGTAAAATATCGAATGGCTTAAAAAATTTTAATAATTGAGCGTAAAAGAACTGTCTAAAAATAACTTCGCGCACTAACAACTGCTACTTCGCGCAGATTGAGTCACACTGTTTGTTCAGCGTTGGTTTCAGTTCCTTGGTAAAAAGAAAAAGAAGAAGAGAAAACAAAAGAAGAAGAAATCAATTCAAAAATAAGACCATCAAGTTTGTTCTGGCACTGTATTAAAATGTTAAAACTTTGCGTGATACACTGACCAAACTTACGATTACGTTTAGACTTCCGAGTCCCCAACAGGCAACATAGTCCTTTGATAATGGAAACAGTTGTTCGACTCAACAATGAAAATAGGAATGACTGTCAAAATGCGACTGACTTAGGGCCTGTTCCCATGGAGGTGGGGGAAACGGGTAGGTGAGGTAACCCTCCTAACCGTAGACAAACAACAACAACAACAACATGCTGGCTTTCACATGCAACCCCGGGGTGCTGGGGTGAGGTTTAAAATGCTATCGCGTGGTCGCTAAGCACGTATGTTAACAAAGAATTTAGAGACAATTGCCCTGATGAACAACACCCCACCCCACCTCCAGCATTCAAATGGAGAAAACTCACCCCAGCTAAGCGGGTTACCCGCCCTTTCTGACCGAGCAACCCATCTCGGTGAGGTACCCCATCTCAAATGTGAACGCGATCGAAAAATAAAGAGAGATTGTATTGAGAGATTGGTAACACCACCGAGGCGGGGGACCTCACCTTCCTGGGGTCCCCCAGACCCTAGAATAATAATGGGCTTGAACGCCCCGCTTCTTGATTGGTCAAAATTTGTTAGGAATGTTAGGGATTCTTGTGGGCTATTATCTACGAAATGACTTGACATGTTCTGACCATAAAAATAACGTCATGTTAAAACAAGCAGATTAGCTAACTACCAGTGTAAACGTATTCTGGTCCTCTTTGTCCAGACTTGGATTTTCCCGGGCTAAAAACGTTTTAATCGAGTGATAATGTTTACAATTTTGGGCTAGTCGCCGAAATGTTTAAGTTAAGTGTGGACAACGTTTTGAATTAACGTGAAAACGTTCAAATTTCACACACACACAAACAAACAATAACAACAACAACTAAGACGCTCCGTTCGACTGTATGCAGCTGTGGCTAAGTGACGCAAAAATTTAATGACATGTTAGACCAGTCTCCACAATCTCCAAGTATCTAACGAAAGGTTTTGCTATTGACCTCAATGCTGGCAAAAACAGTTGTCTCACGGAACGTCTAGCACCAGCAAAATATATTCGTTGATTAACCGTCTCGTATTTCGATTTCAAAATGTTGTGCATTCAATGCAACGTTTATTCAGTTCTGTGAAAACGTAGAGAAAGCGGAGTTAAGACCATAACCCGGAATTGCTGACCCTACGATCTGTAATGTTTTAGCTGTTTCTCCCGGTTCGTGCACGTGGCTTTTGTGAGTAGCTTAGACAGCAGCTGTTGAAAACTAACCTGTTCGAAAAGTGATATTCACTAGCCATTCCCCTATACTAGCATAACTTTCACCAATACTGAATAAATTAAAGTGAAGAGTGTACCAGGCATACGATTTTGAGATAGATGTACAGCGACATGCCGTTAAACCGTGCGTCATACCTACTTAAAACGGTGAGTGGACGAAGTATTCATAAAGCGTTATTGCAAAAAGTGCAAATCATTTAAAATTTGCTTCAAAGCTTATTCCATAAGCTTTCATCATTTTCCACATTTTCTACAACGATGAAAACTTGACAAAACGAACGGTTTCAACAAATGATCCAGTGAGTCGTTCAAACGAGCTTTTTGAATACGGTGGAACATTTACCAACGTGCACCTCTTCACGACGGCCACTTTCTTTTGTTTTTGTTTTCCATACAATTGCCTTCTCTATAGTGGCCACCTCTCCACAACGGCAAAACCCTCTTAATCTCGTCCCAGATGCCAAAATAACCTCTTCACAGCGGTCATCAGTTTCATCGTTGGCTGTACAGCATCATTTGGAGTAAGGGAAAATAAAAGCGAACGATGTGCAAACTGATGTGCTCAGTGTACCTTACCGCTTTCTTTGTTGACATTTTTGTCCTGAACGTCTCATTTCTGTTTTATTGATATATTTTTATTTTGATATAGTATCACGACATCACACGTTGGCTTACACTAAGCACTGTCCAATATATTATTAGTAGTCTATATGTTGTGTAGCCCGCGTGCTCTTGCTAGTTTGAGAAGCCGTATATTAAGCACTCGAAAGAGCTTTTCATCAGATATCCAAACACCGCTTTCATATCTATTTATTGGGCATCGTAACTGCATGTGACGTTTACGCAAAAACTCAATCCTAACAAGTACCAGTTCTCGGTGGTTAGACTCAGTGGACAGGCTATTCTTCGTGCAACAGGCCCTGCAATGGAAGGACCCAAGTTCGGTACCGCTGGTGTACGAATCCATTTCCCTAAACTGGTGGTCGGGATTGCCAACGAACGACGTTTGAAAAGCGGCAGTGCAACATTCATCAACATTCATACAAATAAACAACAAATTTAGTCAGTCAGTGAGCGCTATAAAAATTAAATAATATTGATAATTGAGTTTATAAAGAAAGCAGCCATTTTGAGTTTAGCTAAAATCCAAAGTTTAAGAGACTAAAGATCTCATTAACACTTGAGGAACTTTCACGATTCGTACGAAAATGTATGGCGTCTGGTCTCTCACATCCTTCACGTCAACGAGTAGCCTATCAATCAGAACTTATATTAAGACAGTCGTTCAATGGGCATTTATATATGCAGGTACTCAAAGATTCGTCAATTCTTGTTCATTATTATATACATAATAAAATTTACTCTCAGTTTTCTTCATAAGAAAACCCACTTCAAAAATTGTAATAGCCAATCACAGCAGCAAAGTGGCTTTCTCACACGTGCGTGAAACGTTTCGTCCAATCAGTAGCGACTTGTCAAAACATACCACTGTTTTAATTAAATAAGTCCAAGTTCCTTGCGTGCAAAGCCGTCATAGTGAGAAGACTTTCGTCCAAAAAGTACAGAAATACTTGTACTTTTAACAATGGCTCGAGGATCCACGAGATTTGAGCACTTATAAAAGTCAATTGACGACTATATTATTGAGAAACAAAACAAAAATACAAGAGCTAAGACGACGAGAGATGTGAAGTTACTCATTGAATTCTGAGAGAAAAACACGTGCAAAGAAATCCTGAAGACATCGAAGCCAAAGAATTGAACGCCGGAATATCTCTGCGAGTTCATCTTTAGTGTGAAGCGAAAAGACGGTAAAGACTTTGAACCTTCAAGTTCATATTTGAAAGAATGCAAATATCCCGTCAGTGTCATCGGTCTTCGGTCTTTTGAAGCTAAGAACAAGCAGCTTAAAATGGAGGGCAAAGGAAATAGACCTAATTTGAGTAAATCTCAGTTTGTGTATAATAAACAAACTTCATCATGGAAAGCGCTGACGTACGATATTTACTCACTCACTAGGAGAGTCTTGCTCGTTCGTTTTGTGAAAACAAACTTGTAAATGTGTAAATATCGTAGTCAGCACTTTTTATGAAGAAATCTATATTTACTTAAGAGCAGGTCTCTGAGAAAGTGAAGGAAAGTTTGAAGTGGAAATTTTTACCTGTGTGGAGGTAGGTAGCCTGGCGGAATGAACGAAAAAGGCCATATAAGGGTCACCTGACGTATCGTTGTCATGGTAACCACAATTAACCATACCCACCTTCAACCCATGTTTTGAGCAAAATTTTGCTCTGAAATGGCCGACAAATATGAGTGTATTTTAAGAGTGAATGTGAACCAATTGAAACGACATTCCACCATGCACGAGGAAGGGCAATCCCTGTACTTTCAAACAAATGTTGTTCCAGTATTTTGACTTTTACTTAACAATTAGATTATGATTTCGGGATTTCTATCGCGAGATAGCTGATTAGGGCGCAGCCCGAATCAGCTAGCACGCATAGAAATCGAGAGCGAATAATCTAATTGTTTTAGTATAAATCTACCGGTCGTTCAAAACTAGACAAGTAAATTATCCAGTTTCTCCTTACAGACACTTCGAAAACAAGACGAAGCAGGTGCCATTTTGTTGACAACCGTTACTCACTATCTATCACAGAATAGATAGTGAGTAGCGTAGCCAATCAGAGAACGGCATTCGTAATAGAACGCCAGTAGCTTTATTCTAAAGACAAGTAGAAAATAATGGTTTTACTATGTTGCCTTTTCGCCATTTTGACAAACATCAAAAACAGGCTCGATCAATTCCGCGATTTCTCCAAAATTACTCTCTTCCCAGACACAAAATTCGCAGCAGAACTCAAACAGGTACTAGAGTTTCTAAATATTAGAAAATCTATTTGGGAAAAATTATATTTTGGCCATGGGTGATAAACGCTTTTGGTGCAGATAAATTCCAAATTTGGCCATTTTCAGACTGCATTGGTTTCCTCTAAAAATGATTATTATGGGCGTTTAAGCTCTAAACATATTTTCTATCATCTTGTTTCTAGGCTAAACTTGATGTATGATGCTTAAGATCATTACGATTGATGAAAACGAAGTTTGATAGAAAGCCTAGCTTGTACATTTTGGTAATTTATGCAGCATACTGTTATCGCGTCCATTTCTCTTTTCGTTCGTCTATCTCGACCAAATCTAGTACAGGCTCGAAAAGTAAGACCAATTTCCCAGTGTCTCCTATTGAACATCGACTCAGTAAGGATGTTTCAGCTGTTTTAAACCACGGATGATGGTGGATTCGATCGATTTGATCTGCATGTACTTGATAAACACGTTCGTGGTATTTGTGATTTCTGCCATTGATGCTATAAAATCCATCCATTGACGTTTATTGAGGAAATTAAACAAATCACGATTTTATGCACTACACAAATACACGCTGTGAAGACAAAGAATAAAGCATTCGGCTATAATCGAGCCATTGCCTTCAGTCGCCATGAAGTTGTTTATCTCTTGTAGGGAAGTTTCAGGAAGATGTGTAGACCGGAAATGGAAGGGGAGACTGCTGACAGGATGTCGACACAAACCTCGCTGAAATTATAAATGTTACACTTATGACGAATAGCCATATTTTGACATGACAATTTCCAACGTTTGGTGATATTATAACCTACGGTTTTACAAGATTGCATTAGGCACTTATATAGTAAATCTGACTGAGGTCCATAGCGGATGCGCGGGAAAGAGGAATGGAGGACGGTCACTGGGTTAAGCCTCCTCTCGGAATTTTTCCGACTTTAATCGTTGTTGGGCTTAAAAGGACCTGTTCTAACTTATTTTAAGATCCTTTGTGTCGATAACGTCAAATCTGAGTGTCAGCATCTGGGCAACCAACACTTCAAAGTCAAAGTTATGCACGTTTGTCCTGGGAGGGGTAGTCCCTTGTTTGGCCTAAACGGGTATTTGCCGCCAGGAAGGGTATGGTTTTCAGGGTCTGAAGCTTAGTTAAACCGGGTTTGCAATTTCGCTATATAGCCTCCTCAACAGGGTGTCTTTCTGGACCAGAATCCTTGAACACAGTACACGAAAGTTGGCGGTGTGAGCTCTAAATGTGCCTGTACCAACAACATTTTCAAAAACAGCGAATTCTCTGATGTCAGTTATAGAAAAGTTCTTTCTGTATGTGAAATGAAAAATAATGGAATAAAGGTTACGGATAAAGGTCTCTTCTCTTAAACATATTATAAAATAAACGGATTTATGATGGAACTTAAACTGAGGGGATTGCATTTTCGCCTGAAATCCGTACACGTGATTTCAAAATCGATTTGAATCTATAAGTATCATTTCAGACCAAAATTGGATGACACAAAGTCCAATAACCATCCTTCTCTCACCTATTTTGAAATCATACAGTTTTTTCTGTCAATATTAATATTTGTCTATTAACATCAGGAAACTGAGATGTGCATTTCGATATAGGTTAGAAAAAAGGGTGCGATTTACAACAAAAAATAGTGTGATTCGCGAATAAATTGCACCGTCGAGAGCCAATCGGAATGACTACATTCCTAGTGATTTCCAGATGGGTGTAAAAATGTCTTACACAGGGTCAGGATTTGAAAGTCTCGCCAGCAAATCCCCACCCAAGTTTCCCTTAATCCCCCCCCCCCCCCTCCACTCCCCATTTTTTATTTTTTTTTACTATTACAACTGTCAACTGGACTTGTGATAGTTTAGCGGTGACATCATAAAAGGGGTTGAACTTCGGAAGTTACAGTCCCTGAAGTGACACGAACATGAAATTAGTTTTAATTTCCACATACTGTTACTACTCCAGTCGCATTTGCTAGGCTAGGCATACTCCTTATAATTTCTACACTGTATGATGGTGATAGGTTATTGGGACCTACCAAAGGATCAGTTCTTAACAAACGGTTTGCAAACAAGAAAACAAAAAAGCCGACTAAAGCGAAGGAAAACATATTTCCGTTCAACGTCGCGGAGTAGTTTTAAGTGAGTTAAAAATACGCGATTTCCAAACTGCAGTTTTATTAAGTTTGTTTCTCTTTTCCCTAAAATGTAGGTATGACCCAAAAAAGATTTCATGCTGTAAGTAATGACAACACCCTTGCTTTCAGAGGCAAAATGAAAGATACTACTAGAGTAAACCTGAACAGGGCATTAACATACAGTGTATATGGCTCCCATTTTCTTTCCGACACGCTCCGAATGCCGCGGGGTACTTGAGGCATAAACTTTTCAGAGTAAGCTTCGCCTGAAGCTCATCTCTGAGTGGGAAACACATGTTTAACGGCCTCTTGTATGTGTAGCAGCAGCTCTCAACTAACTCGTCTGCTAGTGCGGCTAGTGTAGCATTTTCTCTCAGTGCCTCTGTAGCTAGCTTAACCGCATCTGTGACATTCTTATGACTGGCGCCCATGGGAGAGAGGTATAAAGAGATCTGTTTTGGCGTTCAGAAATCGTCACGGGCAAATAATCGTTTGCCATCCTGGCCACTAGCTCGTTTCATCTGCCTGACTACAACCTCATCGCTGATTTTCTTTCCGGTCTCCTCACTAAGATTTTACTTGAGATCCGCGAACCTCACTTGATCTTCTCGCGGTTTTTACCTAGTCCGTGGGTTTCCACATGCCCGGTAATTTCTATGTCGCATTATAACGTTATAACGCTACCTGTGCAATCAACCCCTCCGCCCGTAAAATTACTAAACGAACAGCTTTCCATTCATTTTTAATACCTCAGTGCCCTCTGCCAAAAGCAAAATTACCTCTTCTCGTTACAAAGAGCATTTACGGTGCAACTTAGCCGAATTCTTCCTTTCCCAATTAGTCATGCATTATGGCGGTATATGATATTTAAAAATTGGTTGAAACAGCGTGCCGTATGAGAGTACAGATGCACGGGCAGCTACGGCGTCGCGCCATGCACCCAAATGAAAATCTGAATTTTTCCCTCGGTTTTTATTTTGGTTCAGACGTCTTGTACGACCTAGAAAATGTCTATGAAAACGAGTGGTTAGCCTCAATGGATTTGGAAGATGTTTCTGCGAGTAACACCACAATAACAGCATTATAAATTAAGGATTAATGCGTGCGTGATTAAAGCGTGCTTTCAGAAGTTGCCGAAATTGTCCGAGTCACGCAGCGACGAGGGCAATTTCAGCAACGTCTGAAACACACAAGTGGTTTACGAGGACTCATTCCAATTACGTGTAAATAAAATAAGGGCAAAATTTTCTTAACATCGCTGAGGCACGTCGAAAAACAGTCAGCCAAGCGGAGTAAAATCACTCGTTCGCTCCCAAAGTAAACGAAAAAAGAGTTTCAACAAAGATAAAGCTTACTTCTTAATTCGCGTCCAAAACGAGTGTAGATGATTACTGTTTACATCCAGTCGAGAGATAAATACGAGTTTCAGTCCTGGACAAAAGTAGCAACAATTAAACCAAATGTTCAAAGCTGGAATTTATTTAATTCGCCTGTCGTTGAAGAGGTTTCCATCACTTGAAAAAAACAGATCCGCTTAAAAACACGTATCGGCAAACATAGCAAACGGATTGTCCAAAGAAAGAACTTCGTCCTCCAAGTTTGAGCTACTCGTTCCTCCCATTAATGGTAAACCGTTCTGCGACCCTTTTTGGTGAACTGCAAGATGCCGTGGAATAATCATTTTGTTTTTTGAACCACACAATCCCGCTACACCGGGCGCCATGCAAGCCGATCAGAGTTTTAAGCTTTTCACGAGTAAAATATTTTTGCACTTTCGTTTTTCACTCGGAAATTCACCTTCCTGAGTATCTTTTAAAAATAGCTTTAGCGAATGCATGATTTAGCGAATGCATGATCCAAAATTCCGCCGAATTTCACTGAAGAATTTGCTTTTTATTGCGACTTTAGACTAAAAAACAACTTGCGCTTTGATGGTTTGTGAACTTTGATGGATTGACACTTTGACAGCTTCGGTCAAGTTTAACATATTAGATGAAGTGAGCCATTCTAACAGGGATTGTAATTGGTCTGTTTTAGCGTGCCCTATGAGAATACAGATGCACGGCTGTCGCCACTCGTAAGATTTGGAAAATAAAGTTTCCCGAAAAATGTAGCCGATAGCGTGAAGAAATGAAGACATTCTTTATTATAAAACAAATTAAAAAGCCTTAACCGTGCTTTGTTCTGTTATAAGGTACTCAAGGAATTGACGAGAGCACTCAAGTAGTAATTAAAAGCACTCGCCTACGGCTCGTGCTTCTTACTACTTCTTTCGTGCCCTCGTCACTTCCTGTTATATCTGGCAAGTTATTAACAAAACTACAACGCACGAAGAAACGTAAAAAATGTAGCCACAAACAAATAATGAAAAATAAGTCCATTAACATCCGGTCAGCGGTCTGCCCCTCTAACAGAACAAAGCATGGTTTTTAGTTGTTAAATATTATATCTGGCAAGTTATTAACAAAACAACAAAGCACGAAGAAACGTAGAAAATGTAACCACAAACAAATAATGAAAAATAAGTCCATCAACAATCGGTCAGCAGTCTGCCCCTTGTCACTTCCGGTCCCTTGTCACGCATGTTGATTCGAGAACTCGACGAACGCAAGGTTGGAACCCGTCGCTTTTATCAAAATACTCTATTCCTTATCGTACAGGCCTTCGTTTACTAAGAATGGCGAAGAATTTGTTTAACTCCTTGAATCGACTTTCGTATGGAAGAAACCACAACACCATGACAGTGTTTCAACCTTGTCAACCGTACTCTACAAGAAGCCAGATGCTTGTAAATACACGACCATCTCAGTGTGGCTCAAAAAGCCCCAAGTCTATTTTAGATGGAAGAGGCTATAAGTTGTGACCTGACTATAAGAATTTGTGCTTGAATTGGTGAAGAATTTGTCGCACTAAAAAGTTGCCAAAACGTACAAGGTAGGCTCTGTCAACTTCGTGTCAATCAATCGTAATGATCTAAAACATCACACATTTTCCTGTTCATTACGAGAAAATGAGCATTCATTTTCGTGAATTGGCGACCAATAGCGCAAATATACATTCATGAGCGCACAAAAGAACGAACATTTGCACGTAACTCAGATTCAATAACGATTTTTGCATTTTTGTTAACATTCAATAACATTTTTAGGCATTCATATGCGTCATTTGGCATACAAAAGAGAAAAATATACTTTCATTTGCGCTAACATTCAAGTCATTAACACCATCTTGAAAATCAATGGAGACAATAGACAAACATTAAAGTGCATAAAACATTCATTAACATTTCATCACACTGTTTGAAATTCATTAGTATTCCTGAACGGCGTTAGTGTGGATCAGACAAATATTAATGCACTTGTACAGACAATAGAGCGTTCTTTGCATTCAATTGAACAATAACAAATTTGTCTGACTTTTACATTGTCGGTGTGTACCCTTGTAACATTATGTCCTCCAGGGAGGCTATGTAATTTTTGTCAAGTGCAGAATGGTATTAAAGCATCGTAAAATTTTGACCAGTGCCGGGCCGGTTACTGAAAGATGTAAACTCTATTCCAGGGATAAATCTGCCTTATTCCAAAAGGTATTCCTGGATTAAGGCAGATTTATCCCTGAAATAGGGTTATTACACCTTTCAGGAACCAGTCACAATTATTATGCGTAGTGAGCGTTTTCTGACCTCTGGCAAAATGCCGCGAAGAAACCAAAGTAGCACTCGAACGTGGGTTTCACTGCTAGCCGTCTCCTCAGTTCACGGTTTATCTGAGTAAGTGTGAGTAAACAGAGTTCGTTGATGATTTCCTCGAGATTTCTCTCATCTCATCATCCGCGTGCACGTTGTTTCTACCACCTCGTGGTCCCTCCTGGATCCTGCCTTCTCTGATGCAGCGCGCCACGACGCCTCTTGCCGTTGATTGATTCACTTTGTGCGTGTCTGCGAGTAAAAGATAGTCTTCGTCCTCGACCTCGAATGCTCTAACGATTCTCTCTGTGTGTTCGAGTGAAACTCGGTTTCTTCGCGTCATTTTGCCAGTGGCCAGAAAACGCTCACGAAGCGAATGAACTGGGGCTGTTTCCTGAAAGGTGTAAAAACTCTATTCCAGGAATAAATCTGCCTTATTCCAGGAGTACGTTTTGTAATAAGGCAGATTTATCTTTCAGGAACCGGCTACTGGTAAAAATTTTACGATGCTTTAATGCAATTCTGCACTTGACAAAAATTACGTACCCTCTCTGGAGGACATAATACACCTTTTGCTGATCATTTAGGCGAAAAAGATATTCATTTTCGCGAAGTGCAGAATCAATAAGGTGAATATACATTCTGTAACACGAAGAAGCACTTCATTAACGCCACGGAACATTCAAGAGCGCAATTTGCATGTGATGGAATTACCTTTTGATATGAATTATGTAAATATGGAACGTGTAAGAAGGTTAGGGTTTGTTTAAATGTTTTCAATAAAACACATTTTGTTAACAATAATTCATCAGTCTTTATTCGTGTAAGACGTTTTTCCGAGAATCTTCACGAATTACAGGGTCAGCTTTGGGACAGTTTAGGGGTAGCTATGGAATAGCTTCGGATCCCTATGGAAACAGATAATCAAGGAATATTCATCTGACAGTTAGCTTCGGAAAGCTTCGGGACAAATTCCTTTACATAACAAAGAGAGTAGATAAATTCCTTCACATATCAAAGACACTGGGTGAATTCCTGAACATAACAATAGCGGAACATTCCTTACATTCTTTCTTTTTTGTTTCAAGCAGGCGGCTCTTTTGATCCCTGAAGTGCCCCGCCTATTCTTCTGATGAACAATGTTAGAACGTGTAGCATGCATGTTTGATGACGTTTGTTCAACATTTTTTGTTGGAAGAATGTTTCAATTTCGATCAAACATTTTCTCCAACATACAACAAATGTTGAAGCGCGTAGCCGCCCTTTCAACAATGTCGTATTGCAAAGACCAATCAGAGTTAAGGGTCCAGTCTACAATCCGAGATCCTAATAATTGTTGAAGTCAAAACCCCGAAGCGACGTGTTTCCAACAATGTTGTATGCGTATCCAGCATTGTTAGAAGCGTTCTTACAACAATGCTGGGACGTGTTCTTCCAACAATGTTTAAACGTGTAGCCGGGCCTTTACTCTTGAACAATGGTCTTCCCTAAAGTACTGCGGTAAATCATTCATAAACAATGAAAATAGAAGTGGACTTAAGCCATCCTCTTGGCTTATTCCTTTCTTGCATGAGAACTTTTCTGTTATAGAGTTTTCATCAATTTTGACGCAACTTTTAATCGACGAGGACATGGGTTTAATGACTTTAAAGAATTTACCTTTAACTCCATACTTGTAGAGTTTATAGATTACCCAGACTGCCACGCGCTTTCAAACGCTTTGTCGTAATCAATGAAGTCAACGTAATGTTTCTTGTGGTGTTTTGTATACTTACTAAGGAGTTGCTGTAGAATAAATAAACTATCTGTTGTTCGGGAATTTGGTCTAAATCCATATTTTTCTGGCAAATTATCACATAAAAGAATGCTTGCAGAGACCTGCAGACATAAAGTAATTCCTCTGAAAGTTAAAATGTCCACTGAATACTTATCACACGAGAACTCGATTTTGCATTAAAAGAGGGACTACCCATTTTCATTAAAGAACAGTGAGGCATTAAAATGCTCCCATTTTGGCGTTTACTTAATGCTTATTATAAGATCGCTTTCTAAGTTACTGTAAAATCTATGTGAGTTTAGCCTCACGAGAACTTGCATTAAACTACAGTCCCTGTATTAATTTATATAGAAAACTAGATCATTCATTAAACATTTGGACCAAATTCCTTCCAAAATAAAAAAACTGGGAATAACAGTGTATCAATTTTTTTACTTATTTATTAATTTTTCAACAAAATAAATCAAATCAGTCTTTTCTCACGCAAAGGCTATGATAAGTTGATTAAAATGACTGGAAAACATTTAGAATGCCCAAGGTGGTTAGTGAGCTATAGCCATTTTCCAACTGACAGAGTTCGAGTTCAACGCAAATCAGCCTTGTTTTTCATGTGCGCCTGCACAGGCGCGCACCAAATGACGCCATAAACTAGGCGCAGTAAGGATGCGCCATGCAATTGTCAGGAATCATCTTTGAAAAGAATAATTTATGCACCATAGAATAACTGGATTATATACAAAGCTAAGATTTTTAACCAAGCAAAACCGTGCAAATAATTTGAAATTGATCAATGTGAGTCGATGTAATGATGATCATCAAACAACAACAATAATGGTAAGGAAGTTGTTTTCTGTAATGTCACCTTCCATTTCACTCTTAGAAAACATGAACATGAACACATGAATAGCTTACAAGGATCTAAAAATAAATTTTGACAAGCCAATGGAATCCTTCCTCAACTGAAACGTACTTATTTTCCAACAGCGAGAAAGGTTAATTCATCTCGGTTCTGTATAGTCAGGCTCTCTGATCTTCTAAGTTTTCTTCAAGTTATAGTCCTCATTTTTATTCACATAACTTTAAAGATCTATTTCTTATGCCTTGGACATGCTGCCAACTACCTGTCGACCTTTGGTTCGCCGTCTGGCTGTCAAAACCCTTTTCCATCCATTTCAAGTTTCCCGCTAAACGAGAGCAACGATGCACATCGTCGTAGTGAATCCTATATTTACTCGCCTGGTGAACTTCGCCGGCTTGGGACCAGATGCAAACGTAGCCCAATTGATGGAACTTCCTTCAATTTACTTCGAGACTGCGGAATGTTACGACCTTTCCGTGGTTGTCGAGCTGGGAGAGCTTTAAAGTTTCGGAACCATGTTGGCTCATTAAATATTCAATCTGCTTTTCCAAGAAGACGAACTTGCATACCAAACCCGCCACGTCCGCCGCCTTTGTCACGCCATGTCATTCAAGTTCCTCACGCTTCTGTTGCCATGCGCCAAAACAGTAGGGAATTTGGTCCCTCTGTTGCGCTAGCGAATATGATGTCTCTTGGCCCTAAGATCGACGAACTTAGGTGTTTTGCCAATGATAACAAGCCGGATTTCATATCGCTGACTGAAACCTGGATCTACGACGACACGGCCACTGAACATCATCTCCATCTTCCTGGCTATAATTTGTGCCTAAAGAACCGAAAGTCCGGCGTCCATGGCGGAGTGGGTCTTTACATTAATAACACCATTAAGTACAAGGCCTTGACTGACTTATACCACCCTGAGTTAGAGGTGCTGTGGGCTCATATTAGACCGGCGCGACTACCGAGAGGCTTCCCTTGCATCGTTTCAGGTACAGTTTACCACACTTTGTATCCTAACGGATCCAGTGATGCTGCTATGATTGACTATCTTATTTCTTCGCTTACGACTATCGAAGGGCGTTATCCTGGTTGTGGTATTCTTTTATCTGGGGACTTCAACCGGCTTAACATCAGTCGGCTTCAAACCCAATTCAAATTAAAGCAACTTGTGCGCGTTCCAACAAGGGGTAATCAGACACTAGATCTTATTCTGACCAATATGCCCCATGTGTACAACAAAGATCTTGTGCAAACTGCTCCTCCTTTTGGTCTCTCTGACCATCTGGTGGTATTACTCGAGCCTATGCCAAGGAGCAGGCACATCACTTGTAGTCGTCGTTCCGTCACCCGCAGGGATACTCGCGCCAGTCGTAAATGCGATCTTGGCAGGTATTTCGGCTCTATTGACTGGTTTTTTTAGAATCTGTGCAAGACTGCGAAAGCAAGCTACAGCTTTTTCAAGATCTCGTCAAGATTGGCTTAGATATCATCATGCCCTTAAAGACCTTCAAGCTGCACGTGAATGACCCTCCCTCTGTGACAGCTGAATTTAAGGCGCTTATCAAGGCGCGTCAAAAAGCCTTTGCGCAAGGCGATACTGAGGGTTATAGACATCTTCGCAAGATCATAAATCGTGAGCGAAAGGTGTGTCGCGGAAAGTTCTACGCATCGAAAGTTGCTAACCTCAAGACAACCAAGCCTAGCCAGTGGTGGAGAGAAGTTAAAATGATTGCTGGGATGACTCCGGCTACTGGTGAGGAAGACATACTTTCGCATTTACACCTTGACGGGATCGCGGCGCATTCTAATCAGGACATTGCAAACATGATCAACTCGGCTCTTCTGGAACCAATGCAGGACTATACGCCGATTTCGTGCCTCCCCCACTTGCGGACGACTCTGAGCTACTAATAGTTACCCCCTCGGAGGTATGTAATGCTCTTTTGGAGCTGAATCCGAGGAAGGCCGGGGGACCAGATGGTATTAACAACTGGCTTCTTCGAGACTATGCTGACTTCTTAACTTCTCCGGTCTGCGACATTCTGAATGCATCATTCGCTGAGCAGGAACTTCCAAGGTCCTGGAAGGATGCCGATGTCACACCTCTGATGAAAGTTAAGCCAGTGACTACCATCGCCAAGCATATTCGACCTATCTCCCTAACACCGGCTCTGTCCAAGTTAGCAGAGGACTTTGTGGTTAGTAAATACATTGGTCCTGCAGTCTTGGAGTCGATTGATCCTAACAAATTTGGAGCTATCCCAAATTCCTCAACCCTACGTGCCCTCATTTCAATGATACATGCGTGGGCGCAAGCAACGGATGGTACTAGCTCAGCGGTGCGGGTGGTGTGCTTGGATTACAGAAAGGCTTTCGACCTGGTGGATCATGGTATTATAGCTGCCAAAATTCTGGGTTTGCGCATTCCTCGCGGAATTGCCCGTTGGGTTTGCGACTTCCTAATGGATAGGCGCCAGCGAGTGAAGTTAACTAGCGATTGCTTCTCCGAATGGGGAACCGTTCCATCAGGCGTGCCCCAGGGCACAAAACTTGGCCCTTGGCTTTTCATTTTGATGATCAACGATCTCCACTCTTCTGGGTATAACGTATGGAAATAGGTGGATGACACTACGCTCGCTGAGGTTGTTCCAAGTGGAGGTCAAAGTGGGATGCAGGTAGCTGCTAACGCTTTTGAGCAGTGGGCTACAACCAACAAGCTCCAGCTGAATGCGGATAAGTACAAGGAACTCGTTATAGACTTTAAGAAGGTAAACATCATTTTGAAGCAGTTACTGTGAACTCTCAAGAACTCGAACGCGTAGATAGTGTTAAATTGCTAGGAGTTATTATAACCAACACACTCCAATGGAATTGTCACGTCTTGGATATAATCCAAAAGGCCAACAAGAGAATTTACTTTCTTATATTACTTAAGCGTACAAATGTTCCAGCACACGATATTATTTGTTCTATCTCACTTGTATAAGGCCTGTCCTAGAATATTGTGCCCCCCCCCCCCTGTATCATAACGCATTGCCTGACTATTTAAGTAAAGATATTGAACGCATTCAAAAACGTGCACTATCAATCATTTCGCCAAGCCTTTCCTACAATGACAGCATGTCAATGTTCAATATGGCACCTTTAGAGGACAGGCGCATAGATCAATGTAAAAAATTGTTTGATTCCATTGTATCTAATCCATATCATAAGTTGCATCGTTTTCTCCCTCCCAAGAACTATTGTCATTATAACCTCAGGAGACAACGCCACTTTGCAAATTCAGTCATGCGGACCAAGCGTTTTTCTAGCACATTTCTGCCATCTATGTGCAAGCATTAGTAGTTTTTGTTTTTGTATAAAGTATAATCTCATTTAAAGTATAACTTTATAAAGTAGAATTCTAAAGTACAATATTGTACTGTACTTTTTCATATTTTTTGTACTTTTTCATATTTTAAATCTTGTATCAAATATATTTGTAAATTCATGCAATTCAGCCTTAGAGGGCTGCCATGTGATTTGAATTAAAGCTATCTATCTATCTATCTATGTATATCTATATCAAAATGCGTTTCTGCTTCGTTCGAAACGAATGGAAAAGTAAAAAGTAAAATATGATTCCCAAAAAGGAGAGAATTCGGGATTCACCAGTAAGCTCCACTAGGTTTAATTTAAGGGTGCAGTTAATTTCTCATGTGAGCTGGTCATAAACCTATCGCGGTCGGGTGTGAGGCTCAAACATTTTGTTATATCGAAACTTGAAAGCACACTCACTGTCCGTTAGCACAGCAATTGCTATACTACTACTACTACTACTACTACTAATAATAATAATAATAATAATAATAAATTAGATTTATATTGTGCTAAGATTATGAAATATTCTAAAGCGCTTTACAATGTAAGATTAAAATTAAAATAAAAAAGTTAAGAATAAAAATTCATGTGTTAAAAATAGAACATTTAAACAACAAACTGACTTGGAAATAATGGTTTTATTTCAAAGCTCGAAATTATGATATAATCTCCTTCCTTGTTGCCATTATCGAACTCTCGGTCAGCTGCTGTCTGTTGTTGTTTAGTCGACCAACTCCAAGTGGAAGCACATGGCATACAGAACATGGTGCCAGAGAGAAAGAACAAAGGTCACGCCTTAAAAGATAGCCGTCGGATAGACTTAACGCTGCAAGATGGTGGATGCAAGATGATTTGAGAGACTAATGCCCGCTCTGGTGGCGTACTGAGCACCACGTTTTATTCATATCTTGAATAAACCGAATCTTTTACCATGTTTCTTTTAGGCCTTTTACAACGAGGAAAGTACTACAATTTTACATGATTACCTAGCAAAGGACCACACCATAGCTTGGTATCTTAAGGACATTCATAGAAGTTGAAAGCTCAACTAGTAAATAAAATTGAATATTTACTGAAAATTGCTAAGATGACAGCACGCATTATGTCTTAAGTACGGTTAAAATAAAGCTCAAGGTCTGTAAGTTCCAAAAAACAAAAACAAAAACAAAAACAAAAACAAAAACAAAACAAAAAAGAAAAAGAAAAAGAAGAAAAGAAGAAAGAAAGAAAGAAAAAGTGTATATATCATTCGCTCTCGAGACTGGCTTGTTTTATCTTGTCAAGCTGGTTGGTTATTACAGAAAGCTGTTTTGCTTTGTACTTAGCTAATGACCACTTTTTTATTCGCAAACAAACAGTGAGTTAAAAAGCAATATATATGATGGCCTTAAATGAGGCTTCACCTGTTAAAATACCTGCTCGTATATTTTTGTTTTAGCCGCTTTCGCTGAAACACGCAAAAATAATATCTAAATTAAAACAACGAAATGTTTAAAATTGCAATGAGGATTCTAAACATTAAAAAAAGGTTATTTCAAAAGAAGAGAAAGAAACTGATGCTTAAATGAAGCGACTTGAGAACAAAGAAGAGGCTGATGGCTTACGTCAGTGAAAACTAATTTGTCACATAATTAAAAGTATTCACGAAGTGACTAACGACACTGTTACGCCCCAATTCACCTTTTCGTGTAGCTATTTTTATTACTTGACCCATAAGCGCATCAGAATTAATTTGTAGGTAGTGGGGCGCAAATTTAATTCTTCAAAAGCCATCAGCTTCTTCAAAAGCACTTGCGAACTTTGGTCACGCTTTGGTAAGTCTGACTTCCCAAATTCATTTGAATTTCAATAATGATGATGATGATGATGATGATGATGATGATGATGATGATGATGGCGGTAATGATGGTGCTAGTGATGATAATGATGATGATAACAGAAAGCGTGAAAACACTGTGTAAGCTTCTAGTTGGTGTTAAGCTGATCTGAGATTGCATTAACTGAATATCCGCCTTCGAGACCAAATTTTAAGCAGAGAGTTCTTTTTTAAATAACGAAATACAAATATAACCTTTCGGAAAATTACAGAGAGACATTTCGCATGAAATTCCAGTCACTGTCTGTAGTGAAACTCAAACGGTGAAGCAATTTGTGTGAAGAGAATTATTGTTTTCCATGTCACGTTCTTATGGAAAAGAGTTTAGTAGTTCCACAATATGATATTTTGGAATTTTCAACCAATCTTTAAATATACTAGGATCCAATTCGAACTGTCTTAACTACGTATAGCTGGCTTTGAACACTTTCTTAACAGCTTCCAAGCTTAAACCAACCAGTTCAACTAAAGTTCAAATGTGGTATTTCTTTCTGTTCTAAAAACTCTATTATATATTATTTTCTTTATATAATAATAATAACAATAATAATAATAATAATAATAATAACAATAATAATAATAATAAACGATTTATCAGTAGTACTTCCACAAGGTGGCTCTTCGCCTACTAATTACAAATCTCAAATCAAATCAAATTAAATCAAATGTTGGTTTTGAGGAGAGGGGATATACCGGAATACCCGGAGAAAAACCTCTCGGAGCAGAGTAGAGAACCAACAAACTCAGCCCACATATGACACGGAGTCCGGGAATCGAACCCGGGACACATTGGTGGAAGGCAAGTGCTCTCACCACTGCGCCAACCCTGCTCCAGCACAACATACCCAGCCTAGTATAAATTATAATTCCTTGAATAATTAAAACAAATTGTCTTGTTGTTTTTCGTTTGGCGTTAGCCTGGGTAAGTTGTGTCAACCTGTAAGTTAATTGCAACAGCAAACTGTCACTATAATTCAGTTCAATAATGTCTTTCAAATGTCACTAGATGTGCTTTAATGCACCTGCCAAACAAGGAAAGCATCGAAGCCTTTGAAAAAGACGGTAAACAGTGATCTAACTGTCGATTGCATTTAAAATTGTCAAAGGGACTTCGCGAGGCTCCATCAAGCCACCTTTGTGGTTTGAGGGTTCTAAACAGCTGCTACATTCAACTTTCAGTTAGGCATCGCAACGAACTTGTGGCAGCGAACTTGTGACAACTTATAAGCATGAAGTTTATCTACCAGAATCGGTTGCCGAGGATCAACTTCCTGCTGTTATTTGCGATATTCACTGTTGGTGAGTGACAATGTACTTTCCCATCATCTCTGTACTTTACTTCCGGATGAGATATGAGATATATTTTCTCTTTTGTTTCCTGAGGTTTCTCGTGAAATCGTGTTACCGGTTTCGCTCGTTTCTGTCTTAAGCCCATTGACCTTATTTAGCCAGAAAGGAGCGAATATCTATTGATAATTGTTATTTTATTTTTCTTTTGTGGAGCCTATCGCTTAAAAATAAAACATTTAACTACACGCATATAAAAGATAAAGCCTTTGAGATTGCCGCTGACTTGTGGCACTACTAGCGGCAGTATTTAACGACTAAAGTCAGATTAACTAGCGAACATAATTGTAACTCTTTCTTTCTCTTTTCTTTTTACCGCCTAAGATTTGCTATTGACCTCAACTTCTATTTCTATTGCTATTGCTATTGCTATTGCTATTGTCACTGTCACTGCCACTGCCACTGCCACTGCCACTGCCACTGCCACTGCCACTGCCACTGTCACTATTTACCGTCACTGTCACCGTCACCGAAATAAGATCCTAACATGTCATGGCATTTGTCCTGCTTTGTACACAAGCAAACATATTTTCAAAGATAAATGATCATATAAAACAATGCTTGTAAGAGACCTGTAGACTTTAGGTAATTCCTTGGAAATTAAAATGACAATATATTTTTGTTCAAACTTTGTCCACTGAATACTTATTATATGAGAACGTCAATTTTAAAACAAAACAGGGAGACTTTTCTAGGAGCAGTAAGGCATTAAAATGCCCCATTCTGGCATTATTCAGTTACTATATGTGAGTTCAGCCTCATGACAACTCTCGTTATACTACAGTCAACATATTGTGTCGGACACAAATAAACAAATTATTATTATCAGTCTTTTTTCACGCAAAGGCTATGATTAGTTGATTAAAATGAGTAGAAACATATCGGATGCCCAAGGTGGTCAGTGAGATTTATCCATTTTCCAACTGACAGAGCTCAATGTCGAGGCAAATCAGCCATGTTTTCCATGTGTGCTAGTCTCCCTCGCAGCCGCTGTTTTTGGCTGTCTTGGTGGGAACTTCGCGTGACAGCCTATAAAAACGGCTGCGAGGGAGACTAAATGTGTGCCTGCACAAGCGCGCGCCAAATGACGCCATAAATTAGGTGCAGTAAGGATGCACCATGCAATTGTCAGGAATCGCCCCAGAAGAGAACAATTTATGCACCATTGAATAACTGGAGGAATGCAAAGCTGAGACCAGACAAAACCGTCCAGCTGATGTAATCATGATCATCAAGCAACAACAATAATGGTTAGGATGTTGTTTGCTGTAATGTAATTTTCTGTTTCACTGTTATCCTTGGCAGAACACATGAATAGCTTATAAGCCAAATAGAATGCTTCATCAACTGAAACGTACTTATTTTGCAACAGCAAGAAAGATTAATTCATCTCGGTTCTGTATATCACAATGCCCTTATGTTTCGTTCGAGACGAATGGAAAAGTAAAGTATGATTCCGAAAATGAGAGAACTCAGGATTCACCAAAAAGCTTTAACTCTGGCTATTAAAGCAACTGAAAAGCTAAGTTTAGAGGAGCAGTTAATTTGTCATGTGAACTGGTCATAAATCGATCGCGGTCAGGCGTAAGGTACAAACATTTTGTTATATGAAAATTCAATAGCAAGCAAGCACACTGTCCGTTATCATAGCAATCGCTATTCAAAGTGACTTATATTAGAACTAGCATTTACGCCTTGATTCTGGAAATAATGGTTTCTTTCCAAAGTTCAAACTTATTATAATCTCCTTCCCTGTTACTATTGTCGAACTCGCTGTCAGCTGGTATCTGTTGTTGTTTAGTCGACCAACACCAAGTGGAAGCACATGCCATACAGAACATGGTGCCAGAGATAGAAAGAACAAAGTTCACGCCTGAACAGAGAGCTGTCGTATAGAACTGACGCTGCAAGATGGTCGATAATTATAAAATCGTGACCAACATGCCCAACCGATACGGAAGGCATGTCAGCTTCAAGTACGCCATAAATGGTTTGGGCAAGTGAAGAACTACCGTGAACGTTAAAGGTCATTCAAACAGCACTGTGAATTTACATTCGGTGATCCGTTATAACAACAGTGATCAAACTGCCAGATAATTTGGCCCGGGAATAACTACCCAACTGAGAATCGAAAGTAAGATCAAAAGCATGCACCAGGGTCCACCACCACCACCAACAACAACAACAATGCTTTTTTACTCTAAACACTTAAAGACATATTTACATAGCAAGTGACAAAACTACAGTTGCTTATGAACACAGGAGGTGCAGTTGGTGCCCGGCCCAAGAATAAATTGAGATGTGGGAAGTACAATAACCCAAACCATTTTTGTAAGAACTAGATCTTGGTATTTTGACCCATGCCCATTAAACAAATTACATTATTTTATGTACCAGGCTTAACTGGCAAAGTAATTATTCAAACACATAGCAGTGGGAATTGCTTAGATAAAAGAGCACGCAATATTCCTTTATTCGGGTGGAAATAAAATTTCTGTTCTTTTCCTATGCGCAAAAAAAAAAAAAAAAAAAAAAACGTAAAACTATATGTTTTATTCGCACTCGTGACTGCCGGATTGTTTTACCTTTTGTTAGTTGAGTATTAAAATAAGACGTTTTGTTATCCGGAAGAACTCATTGTGAATCAATCGTGAGTCAAACAGCGCAATATATGGAAATAAAGGGCACTACACCTGTTAAAATACCTGCTAATCTACTTTTTGGTTTGAGTCACGTTCACAGAAACACTCAAAAGTGAAAAATAGGAGTTAAAAGAATATTATATTCAACATTGTAAGGAGGATTCTGAACATTAAAAGAGGTCGAGTTCAAAATTACGGGAACGGAGGAAGAAGACACTGATGCTTAAAAGAAATGACATGAGAAATAAACAGAAGCTAATGGATTACGTCACTAGCAGCCAATTTGTCACAAGTTTTAGTTTAGGCAACATAACTTACTACACTGTCATGTCCTAATTCACCTTTTCGTCTGGAAATGTTTATTATTTCGCCCCTAAATATATCATAAGCACCAGGATTAATTTGTAGTTAGCGGGGCGTCAAATTTAATACCTTACAACTCATTTGTCAAAGACCAATTGTGAATTTAAGTCACGCTTAGGGAAGGTCAACTTTACGCTCAGTCGTCAAAAAAATGCAGAATTAAAATATTTCAGAACATGTAAAACACCGTGTAAGGTCCTCGTCGATTTTTAGTTGGTTTGAGTTGATGCAAGACTGAGCGAATATCCTCATTTCGCGGCCAAATGTTACGCCAATTAAACGACTTCTTTTTTTAATATAGAACTGCAAATACTGACTGAAGAAGGAAAAACATGTTGCTTCTCATTCCTATCGATATTTGTAATTAAACTAAAACGTGACTTGATGGCGTGTGAAAAGAATTCTCTTACGGAAAAAAAGTTTCCGAATCCCATGATCATCCTGTAATTTTTAACCAACAATAGAACTATTTAACCTTGTGTTTATTTTTTATACCAGTATCGAACTGTGTTTAAGGAAGTTACATCAACAAAATAAGCAGCCTGTTCTAGATTATAATTAGTTGAATTATTACAAAATCCATTTTCCTCTATGGTTTTGTGTTTGACGTTAACCTGGATAGCGTACTTCTATTTGAAAGTTAATTGCCACTGAAAAATGTCGCTGTTACTGAGTTTAATGACGCTTTTCAAATGTTAGGAGATGTGCATTAATTAGCATATCGCAGAAGTCTTAAAACGTGGAGAAGATTTGGGTCGAGACTGCGTGATGCGAGGGATCGATCGCGAAATCGATCAGGAAATCAGTGGTCAAACTGTCGAATAGTTGCATTTAGAATTGTCAAAGAGACTCCTTGAGTCTTCATCCAGCCACCATTGTAGTTTGATATTCGAAACAGCTGCCGGATTCATCTTTGAGTTGGGCATGACTACGAACTACTGGCAAACTTAGAAGCATGGAGATTATCTGCCCAAAGCGGTTGCCGACGATCAAATTCTTGCTGTTAATGGCCATCTTCCCTGTTGGTGAGTGGTAATGTAATTCTGTATCATTTTTCTGCTTTTCGTTGTCATCCGGTCGAGTTATCAATCTGTTCTCGCTTTTATCTCGTGAGGTTTCTCTTCATATCCTAAGTAGTTGGACACTTCTCAGGCCCGTCGACCTTTTTTAAACCGGAAGGAATTAAGAGTTAAACCACATCTTTGCAATTTTCTTCGATTTTTACTCATTTGTGAGCGAACTGAGCCCCGAATTAACTAGACACACTTTTCTCGTTTATCCAAAAGTCTAAAATAATCCAAATCCAGCGAGGTAAAAAGCTGACCGGTAGTGCCTCAAATCCTCTGATATGTTAAACAAAGACAATTCAGTTATTGTTTTTTTGTCTCTATGCTTTAAAATCTTTAGGATCTAGTAGCGCTTTTGCACGAATGCCGCTCAAAGTTCGATAAAATTACAATGCAGCGTCTTTGAAATCTACAACTTCACACAACAATCGAGAAGAAAGTAAATTAACTCCTCGGCCAAAGTTTGTATCTTAAAAAAGGAGGTTCAATCTTTTTAACGCTTTGAAACGTTTTAAAAAAATATGTTGATGTTAAATATTGTCTCCGCAGGTTTACAAACTAAAAAACGTGAAGAAACACCAAAACTGAAATTACTCACGCGCTCCATAATCTGTGTCACGCACGAGCACTTAGCTGCAATTGGTACAATAACAAACAGATGTTTACATCCGTTGATTTAAAATAACTCGTATTGTAAGATATCTTACTTAACGATGTGCCAGATTCCCCAGTTAACATGCTGAAATAAAAAGAAAACTATTTTAACAGTAATTCAAACTGGATGAGAAGCTTTACACCGTCGATCACGGCGATCGGAAGTATATGTTCCCACGTCAAAAGCAAATATTGCATCGTTCGCTAAATAAACAAATCTACTTATCCATATCTCTGTAACATCACATCTAAAACCAGAGTTTATTTTTGTGGAATCACAGACATACCGAGCAATGATGTCTCGTTCGTTCTTGAGTTTTCAGAGTTTTGTCGTTGTGATTTGCGGCGCAGACGAACGCACCTCCTCAACTTCCGTCACACCACTCACGTAGTGTAATGCACCAGTCAATGTTTAGCCCCATGGGGAGGGGGGCGGGCATACCCTGAGGAATTTGACATTTTACCTTATTTTAATGTCAAATTCTCTGTCCAGGGGACAAGTACAGGTGTCAAATACCCATTGCACTGGGGTAAATAACCAAAAACCAACTCACATGCATTTGGCAATTCTTTGTACCCATTCGCCACCACGGCCTTTCTTTTCTGTCTCTTAACGTCCCAACATTGATCCCAAGCCTTGTACAAGGTCATTATTATGAAAATCTAGCTAAGAATAATTAATATCCATGAGTTTTTCAAGCTGTTTAACATTCCGGTTCAGCAACTACTAAATTGCAAAATGGCAGGCAATCCGACCCTTAACCTCAATCTCAGGTTCTTCTTTTTCATGATGGTGGGCTAAGAGTCTCTTCCGCGACCTTGTCAAACATCCCCACCCTTTAGATCTTGTGTTCTGTCAAATTTCTTACTATTCCGTTCCCACGGGAAAGGATATCAAGTCAACTTCCCTGGGTATGCCCCCCCCCCCGCCCCCCCTCCGGGGCTAAACATTGACAAGTGCATAATAACGATATAAAATAGCACAAAAAGTCCTTGGAATTTTCCGGAAACAGAAGTAGAACTCATTTTGACAAGATTGCGGGTTTTCAAAAGTCGACGAATTTATGGAGATGACTATTTGCCCGTCTCATCGTGTCAGGTTAGGCATAAAAGTAATTTTTGCACAATCCGGAAGTTATTTCGGGTCACTCGGAAGGAGCTAGCCATGTGGGCCCACATAAATTTATCCTTGGATCAATTTTTATGTTCTTTTGTCCTTGTATATGGTACTGTATGGAAATGAGTACCACATTAAAGTGCTCATGAATCGAAAATCAACTACAAATTTTTTGACATAACTTATATTCCCCATATTTCATTTCAATCGATTCCCTCCTTTTCGTGAAGAGGATTCTAGGGGTTCCGAAATTCCCGCCGTGGTCTGAAATTTTAGCCATTTTGCGCGCGGCCAAAAAGTCTCTGTGGCGACATTCGCGTGTATGTTCAAGCGTGAAACATGGCGGGAAAGGCGAAAAAGCGTAAACCTGCAAAGTTTTGCGCAGCTGGCGGCCGCGGTAATGAATCTTGGTAGTTTTTTTAGGAGATCTGCTCGTATGGGTTCTTGGACTCTTTTGTGGATTATCCTTATGGTACTATGCTTCTATTCCTTTTACCTGGTAGTTGTAGGCGCTGCCATTAAGTAGTTCTCCGAGATTTTTATTCCACCGAACAAACAAAAACAGAGTGACGCACTCGACTGAGTACATACGAATGACGTCACGACTATTCAATATAACCCAGGACCTTGTCTAGAATTCCAGTGAGAAAGGCCTAACTTTCAAGGTCCTGCTACTTAGAGTTAATTATTTTCCCCTCAAAATATTTCTTAAAACACCAGTTTTCACATTGGAGAAAGTAAATAGGTTTAAAATTTCGATTCATGTGCACTTTAAAATAGGCTTGATTTCCGCCGCTACTCGAGTCCGGGAAACACACTGTTCAGCTTTTCTCAAAGCGTTTAGTACGGCTTTGGGCTGCATTCCATGGTATTGTACTGATACTGCATTGCGAGCTTTGCTGATGTCGCGAACCCGGTAGAACGTGATTGATTCGTTGCCAGGGCCTATATCTCTTCCTCGTTGCGGTTGGTCACGTGCCCATGGGTACAAATCGAATCCCCAAAGAGGGTGGATCCTCGACTTAGTGGAGACAAAGTTTAACTTTCCTGCAGCTCCCGTCAATCATTTTTCCTGGAATCTGCAAAAATTTAGTAGACACGTGACCAGTCTTAACCAGGTTACTTCTCGAAGGAGGAAGAGAGGCTGGACCGTGGGAACGAGATTGTGATTCATCTAGCACATAGTTTACGTCATCTTCGCTTTCCTGCGAATCTTCGTCTGGCACGTAAAGGCTGTTTCGTCTAGCTCTAGCGTCTTTGCATTTACTACCAGTGATCGGTACAGGAGGAGGAATGTCAGTGTCAGTTTTATAATTGACCTGCATTGCGAAAAAGTAAAAAGATAATCATATCTTAAATTGCGTTGGTAAACTTAGTACTATTAGTACGCTCGAAAAAGTACTATTAGTGCGCTCTTTAAAAGAAGTGAACAAAAGCTCTTGGTATTTATATTCGCGTGCCAGTTTGACATTTCTAATAAAATTAGTGTTAACCCACTTATGACTGTTTTACTTCGTTTACAAACCCTGCCGCCGACTCTGCTGTACCAAGTTTTTTTCAGGTAAGCTTTAAATTAACAAAATTTTAATCACGAGCAGCAGGCGCTCTTTGGGCTAGTCATGCGTTCCTCTCCCACGAACGTCTGCTTAACTGAACTGCCACTTCCGTTCGCCGGCGGTTAGCCCTTGTTTTGAAAAAACCAAGAACGAGCTGCGTAAAGGAATGGAAATGGGCACTCGTGGAGTAATTTCCGCCAAACGATTCACATGCATCGTCTGGGAAAATGAATCCCGGGGTCAAAGTCGAACTTAATTTTAAAAGTAAGCAGTTTCATTAATGTGGGTATACTCACCAGGTTTATTCGCTCAAGTTATCGACGATTTTCGAAACTTCAGCTGTAATCTCGCAGTCTCAGTACATTTTAAGATGAGAAGATTTGGGGAGGGGGGAGGGGGGGGGGTCAGTAGTGTGTTTAGACCCTCCTTTTTTCTGTTGACATCTTTCTGATAGGGCTTCTAAACAGACTGGTATACTATAACGGAAATCCATAAAACATGAGAGTCGTGAAATAAAAGTTGTTATCAATCGACTGGATTGGACAACAGACTGAAGAGATAAGTTGCGAAATTATTTTCACTTTCTTTCCGTCTTTCGGAAATAATAATAATAATAATAATAATAATAATAATAATAATAATCTTTATTTATATAGCGTTATTTCTACAAAGAAACCAATAACGCTTTACAATGATAATACGTATAAAATATATGATAATAATACATGAAATAATAGAATAGAATATACGAACATAGAATATATGAAAATAATAGAATAGAAATAATGATTTATCGTATCATCAGAATGAAGACAATGCTATGAGATTCATTGGAGGCAGTTTCTGTTTGGTAGGACATCAAACAACTGGTTACTTACCTAAGCCTACAGGGAAGAGTTGTTTTGAAAGTTCTAATATCTTCATGGATTGGAATAAATTTATTCCTTTCTTCCAATGTGCGCACTTTCCTTAGCTCCTTACAGTGACCTGAAACAACTTCCGGGGTAGTGCAAAATTACTCGTCCTTCGCCAAACCTATGCCTAACCTGGCATGATGAGCCGGACAGATAGTAATCGCCAATACATTCGTGGGGTTTTGAAAACACCCACAACAGGCGCCAAAATCAATTCTACTACTGTTTCAACTCCGGAAAATTTCAAAGACGTTTTGTGGTCAGTTTATATCCTTGTTCCACTGCGTGAGTGGTGCGACGGAAGTTGAGCAGCTGTGCCTTCGTCTGCGCCGCAAATCCAACCGAGAATCCCACTCAAGAACGGACAAGACATCGTTGTTCAGTATTACTGTGAACTTCCCGACAAGTCTGGTATTTGGTTATAATTTTACAGAGATATGGATAGGTAGATTTCTTTCCTTGGAGCTTTTCCTGGGAACATCCATAAAGCTTCTCGTACTTAATAAAATTGATTTACATTGTTCCACTTTGTACTGGTATTAAGTTATTTTCGATTTCTTCAGCGAGCTAACTGGATAACCTAGCACATCGTTAGTAAGATATTTCAAAATATGACTTATTTTAAATCAACGGATGTAAATATCTGCTTGCTATTGTTTTTGAGTCGCTCGTGCGTGACACAGATTAGGAAGCGAGTGAAAAATAATTTCAGCTCGAGGTATTTCTTAATTTGTAAACCTTTGTAGACAATATTCAACATCAATTTTTTTTAAAACGTTTCAAAGCTAAGTGTAAAATTTCGAGTTCTCGCAAGATCGTTGATTCATGATCATGATCGTTTTTCTTGGCTTTCTGCCGTTATATCGAATATTTAAAAAACTAACCTTATTTCCTTCAATTACTTACCTAGGCCTTCAAACTGACAAAGTATGAGCGAAATCGAGTTTTTGACCTTGGCCACGATTTCTTTGATTTTTACTGACAATCACTCTTAATATCTATAGATAAATGTTACTTTAATTTTCTTTGGTTGAGCCTATATCGCTTAAGAATATAGCATTTCGAACTAAAAAAGCGCACAGAAGGTATAGCTTTTTTAATTGTCTCTGACTTGAGGTAATACAAGTGGGATTTTTTCATGACTACAGCCACACTAGCTAGCTAACATAATTATAATTTAATATTATTGACTCTTTCTCTGATCTTGACCTTCTAGCCTAAACCGGCGAAATTTTCATTTCATGCTGCCCTAGACAATTTCGGATTTCTTGCTGAAATCTTAAAGCGTAGGTGGCATTTCGAAAAACGGTTATTGATATGTCAGAAAGTGCTCAAATTTCAAACAGCAACTAGGGCTGCTATTTACACGCGGCCGTCGGTAACTGTCATCAAATTCGATAACCTAATATCTCAGTATTCAAAATCTTCAAGAATTGAACGAAAAAGATACCTTTGCGAAAGAGTTGCTGTTGACTTCAACTGCTATTGCTGTTTCTATGGCTATTTCCCATGCAATTGTCATTGTCCCTATCAGTGTCTCTGACGCTGTCAATGTCATTGACATTGCCATCGTCATCGTCATTGCTATTGTCAAAGTCAGCGTCATCATAATAATTGTTATCATTATTATCATTATCATTTTCATTGTCATTCTCATTGTCGTTTTCATTGTCGCTTCCGCTGTCATTGCCGTTCATTTTCGTTGTCATTGTCATTGTCACTGTCGTTGTCGCTGTCGCTGTTATTGTCGTTGTCGTTGCCATTGCCATTGTTGTTGCCATTGTCGTTGTCTTTATCATTGTCACTGTCACCGTCGCTGTGTCGTTGTCGTTGTCCTTGTAATTGTTCTGGTTACTATCGCTGTCGTTCTAACTGTAGTTCCAGCTGCCATTATCGTTGGCGTCATCGTCGTCGTCATTGTCATCGTCATCGTCACCGTCATCGTTATTGCAATTGTTGTTGCCATTGTCATTGTCATCGTCATCGTCATCGTTATTGCAATTGTTGTTGTCATTGTCGTTGTCCTTGTCCTTGTCGTTGTCATTGCCATTGCCATTGCCATTGTCATTGTCATTGTCATTGTCATTGTCATTGTCATTGTCATTGTCATTGTCATTGCCATTGCCATTGTCACTGTCATTGCCATTGTCAATGTCAATGCCATTGTCATTGTCATTGTCAATGTCAATGTCATTGTCATTGTCATTGTCATTGTCATTGTCATTGTCATTGTCATTGTCATTGTCATTGTCATTGTCATTGTCATTGTCATTGTCATTGTCATGGTCATTGTCACTGTCGCTGTCATTGTCATTGTTATTGCCATTGCCACTGAAGTGAACGTAAAATCGTAAATGACTCCTGGGTTCAAACCATTTACGATTTTACGTTCACTTGGACGACAGAGCGAACGGCTTGCTAACGATTACATCAGTTACGCAAGCAACGTCAGACGCATACGACAACAACTCTGGTTCAACCACCGCTGCAAAGATCTTGGCCTTGTTCCGGCTGGACTTCGACTTAAGACCCCATTGAACACACAAGAGGCTATCCAGATCGTAAAAACCACCTGCAGACGACTGATCCGAGCGCGGATTAACGACTGTCACAGAAGACTGAACCGTTACAACGACAAACTACAGAAACGATTTGACCAACTAAAACAACTTGTACCGACTAACTTATTTGACGTTGTACGAAACATTGCCGACCAACGAGCTAAGAAAAAACTGAACAATGCCGCACTAAGACACAACTAAAACTAACTCGACTACAACGTACTAAGACAAAAAACGACACAAAACAGACGCCAACTGCGTCAGGAATATCTCTTCCCGTCCCTTAGACAAGACTGAAACTCAGGTACTCTCTTACGGACTTAAACACTCAGTGACGCCTAAACGTATACCGACCGAGGACATTGTATCTACTGTTGAGGCGGCTCTGTCTCGTCGAAGAGAACCATCAGAACCGACCAAGGATAACATCAGAAGTAAAATAGCTTCTACTATACAATCAGCCTCTCTCACAGACAATAACCTGACTAGAGACGAACGACAAGCACTTAAACGACTGAAAAACGACAATGACATTGTTATACTTCCCGCTGACAAAGGACGTGTTACTGTTGTTATGGACAAGAAAATTATGGACAAGAAAACTATAACGACAAAATGGACGCACTTTAAACGAGAAACAGACTTACGAACTACTTAAACGAGACCCGACGCCAGCACTTCAACGAAAACTCAACGGAAAACTACTTTCACTAAAGAAAGCTGACGTTATTGACATTCGACGCTACAACAGACTGAGGTGCCACGTGCCGCAAACACCAAAACTTTACGGACTGCCCAAACTACACAAACCTAACATACCTATGCGACCCATAGTCTCGTTCTGTGGTTCACAGACTTACCAACCGTCTAAATACCTGACTACTATACTGAAACCACTGACTGACGAGTCACGACACAAACTACAGTCGAATGAAAACTTTATTGACGCCATTAAGACAGCACAACTACCTGACGACTACAAACTAGTGTCTTTTGATGTGAAATCACTGTTCACCAGTTTCCACTCCAACTGGCTCCATATTGTACTGAGACCGCCTTCAAGAACTCCACGTTACAACTGCCACTACCAACAGACGACTTAATGGACTTACTGAACCTTTGCCTTACGTCTACCTACTTTCAGTACAACAGCAAACACTACAAACAATTGCACGGGACAGCTATGGGATCACCATAGTTTCCGTTGTTGTAGCAGAGATCGTCATGCAAAACATCGAGGAACAAGCCCTTGCGACTTACGAACGAACGCTACCGCTCTGGCTACGTTACGTCGACGACACTTTCACAGCTGTACACAAAGACGAAATCGACGATTTTTACGAACACCTCAACAGACAGAACGCCCACAAACAGTTTACCAAGGAGATCGAGGAAATGGTAAGATACCTTTTCTAGACTACCTTGTTAGCCGTGACAACAACAGACTACAGACGACAGTTTACAGAAAACCCACACACACTGACAGACTACTTGACGAATCATCTTACAACCCTACTTCACACAAAGCAACGACAATACGGACCTTAACGAGACGAGCGCAACTAGTTTGCGACTCGAGCGACAGTTTAGCAGACGAACGCAAATACTTAGACAACGTTTTCAGTAAGAACAACTACAACCGCGACTTTGTTAGACACAACACTTACAGGACAGAACCAAACGCTACGAACGCTAACCCGACACCAGTCACTACAGCGACTATACCATACATCAAAGGAACTTCTGAGACCATTGCACGGATACTACAACCTTACAATATCCGTGTCGCTCACAGACCCATCACAACTTTACGACAATTATTGACGAACGTTAAGGACAAACACGAACCAAAGGACAGACAGGGAGCAGTTTACAAGATCGAATGCTGCGACTGTCAGGCCACTTATATCGGTGAGACTGGCAGAAATTTGAACGTAAGACTGACTGAACACAAACGAGCGACGAGAAATGGTGACATCAACAATAACATTGCTGAGCACCATTTACTGACAAACCACACAATCGACTGGGACTCTACTAAATGCATTACCTACTGTACTAACTACCACCAACGGATCGCACTGGAAAGTTGGTTAACTAACTTAGAACAGACACCACTGAGCCGTTGTCAACAGCTTCCCACACCTTACAAACGACTTATTGACGATATCAACAACAGACAAACAATAGACACACCGACTAATTTGACTAACAATACACCTACGAACATTTGACTAACAAAAGACGGATCGAAACGCACCAACCACGGTTTACAGTCTTCACAGCCAATAACATCAC